>VYXB01002049.1:0-266392 GCA_013397135.1 Pachyramphus minor | reverse complement strand
TTTTTTTTTTTAATACATGTATCAGAGAACAGAATAAGAATGAATACCCAGCTGGCATGGTGTGAATTTGCCAATCAAGCATGACTGTATCACTCACTTTAAACTAGCTAGAGATGCATCCACACAGATAGCACTACTCAGATGTGGCTTTTCTAGATTAAAAAGTAGCATGTCATTCATCCCAGGAGTCAAAAAATAGCAACAACAAAAAAAAAGCCAAAACCAAACCCTGTAAGATTTACTTACAATCAACTGGGACTTGTTAAAAGCTTTCACACTAAGGGCAAATCATGCCTGACAAATTTGGTGGCCTTCTTACAGCACTGGTGGATAAGGGAAGAGCAACTGACATCATCTACCTAGACCTGTGCAAAACATTTAACTCTGTCCTGCAAAACATCCTTTTCGCTACATTGGAGAGACACAGATTTGATGGATGGACCTCTTGGGGGATAAGGAATTGGCCAGGTTGTCACATTCAAAGAGTTGCAGTCAACAAATGGAGACCAATAATGAGTGATGTTCCTTGGGGGTTGGTATTGGGACTGGTGTTGTTTAACATCTTTATTGGTGACATGGACTGGGGGATTAAGCACACCCTCAGCAAGTTTGCCAACACTACCAAGCTGTGTGGTGCGGTTGACAGGCTGGAGGGAAGGGATGCCATCCAGGGGGACCTTGGAAGGCTTGAGAGATGAACCTGTGTGATACCAAGCTGTGTGGTGCGGTTGACAGGCTGGAGGGAAGATCTCGGTTGGGCAATCCCAAGCACAAATACAGGTGGAGAATGGATCGAAAGCAGTCCTGAGGAGAAGGACTTGGGAATGTTGGTTGATGAGAAGCTCAACATGACCCAGCAAGCCAACTATGTCCTGGGCTGCATCAAGAGTGATCAGCAGATCGAGCAACGTGATACTCTCCCTCTACTCTGCTCTTGTGAGATCCACTTGCTGTAGGGCATCCAGCTCTGAGGCCTCAAACATAAGGACGTGGACTTGCTGGAGGAAGTCCAGAGGAGGGACACAGACATGATCAGAGGACAGGAGCACCTCTCTTATGATGACAGGTTGAGAGAGTTGGGGTTGTTCACCCTGGAGAGAAGAAGGCTTCAGGAAGACCTTACAGCAGCATTCCAGTAACTAAAGGAGGCCTAGAAGAAAGCTGGAGAGGGACTTTTTACAAGGTTTTGTATGGATAGGACAAGGGGCAGTGGCTTTAAACTGAAAGAGTTTGTGGATGCCGCATCCCTGACAGTGTTCAAGACCAGGCTGGATGGGGCTTTGAGCAACCTGGTCTAGTGGAAGATGCTCCTGCCCAAGGCAAGGGTGTTCGAACTAGATGGTAGTTTAGGTCCTCTCCATCCCAAACATTTCTATGATTCTAAAATATAGTTTGCCTGCTTAAGCTGAAAGACATTGGGAACTCCCTACTCACTGCCCTGAAGGGGAACGTTTGAACTGGGACAAGTACTANTTGCCTGCTTAAGCTGAAAGACATGGGGAACTGAAAAAAGCCACAAATTCTTTTTGGGAACTCCTAACTACTCACTGCCCTGAAGGGGAATGTTTGAATTGGGAGAAGTACTGTTACTGTTAAAGTCTATTCTGAGACCAACAGTTTATATTTGCATACATTTTCATTATTGTGGATATGGAAGTGCTCTTGGATATGGACACAAAGAACTGTGCAGGACTGTCAATAGACAGGAGGTTCACAATATTCTGAAGAGATGACTACAAAATCTTGAGGACTGGAATAAAAGAAATTAGATGAAATGCAATAATGGAAAAGATACGGACATGCACTTAGACATTTTTAGAAAGCATTTCTATTGTGGAGTGTAAATGACAGAAAAATAGAAGGAGTTGCCTGTATTTGTCACTCACAGCATGACCTGAACCACCAGTGAGATTCAGTCATATAAAGAGCAAATTGGCTGTATGAGAAAAGGTAATTTTGAAACAAATCAGGAGAGAATACCTCCATTGCAAAGATTGGCAATAGTTTGTGAGAAGCTGTTACAGTCTACATGTCAGCTATGCTAAAGAAAGTTGAATTCAAACTTTATCTAGTGCAGTAAAATCTGAGTTACAAAGGCTCTGTCTTACAGAAGGAGACTAATAAAATGTACTGATAGGTTAGACAAGCCAAGAGTGGCTATGACTACTGCCTATAAATATATAACAGATTTAAATGAAATGGAAAGAGAACTGCCTAACTGAAACACTGGATGGCAAAGGGACAAATGGGTATGAACTGGTCTTCAACGTGTTTGGGCTGGGTGTTAGAAGGAGCTTTCTAACATAGTGATGAGGGCAGTGCTGGTCTAGTCCTCCAACAAGAAGCACAGGAAACAGAATATTTTGTTTAAGATGGATCCAGTTGTGTTTATGGAAAGAGTTATACGAAGCATTTGCTCCTACAACAGCAAAGTACTATCTTCAAAACACAGGATCTACGATAGTCCCTGTGCCATCCCAAACGTTTACATGCTTAGCCGACCAGACAGTGGTATGCAGACCTAGCGAGCTTTAAACATCCTGGCCAGTGTACCTTAGCAGACCAGTTTCTGCAGAACCAGCACCATGCGAGTTAATGTGCCCCACCTTACTGAGGAACAGAGCTCTTCTGACATCTAGCATCAGCACGCAATTACAGAAGAACATTTACTTGGCAGAAGCAGCCAGTATTGAACCCCCTATGCCAAAAGGATTAGTAATGCTCAGTCTTAGTAATACAGGACTTATCTGCTGTATTTAAAAAGGTAACAGTCTGTCTTTATGTGTCTGACCACTGTGCCTCCCCAAAGCTTACTGCTGGATTTATGGCCTTACTCTTGATTGCTCTGGTTAACAAACTACTCAAACATCTCCTCACACAAGAGCTATACTTTAGTGCAAGCCAGGTCTCTTCACACAAGCTCTATGCCTTACAGCCCATCAGTGGCACACAGCAGCAGAGAGACCGAGGAAACATGCATTTCTTGTTCCTGAAAAATAAATGGTTTGTACAGTGGATTAAAAAACTTGTGTGAGATTGACAACTGAGACAGGAAAAAACCTCCTTGAATGTACAGCATTGTCCCGTGTTTTCCCCATGCAAAAATGGTCACCGTGCTGCCAATTTACACAAAGCTTTCAGCCAAAGAGATACATACTGGGGGTCTGCCCTCAAGACACATGCCTGGCACCCCGTACCTGTGCAGTGCTTCTGACCTCTGAAGGGTCTCCAGGTAAAGGACTGGAAAACCCCTAGACAGTAAAACCACCGTGTTACAAAAGTACTGTCTTCACCGTAAACATATTTATTTACTTCCATCGGTACAAATGCTCCTGCTATACGTGCTGGGCTTCCATTCGGTAAGAATTAAACACATCCCTTACAATTCAGCAATAGCAGAGGTAGTCCCTTTGCTTTCTTCCCCAACCCCACTCACGCTGGCTTATTAGTGAATAATAAACCATCCCGGACAGTGATAAACGCTGTGCCAGTGGCCCTCCTTCCTCGACGCCCCTGGGGACCCTCTCTGCTTCATTCACCCATCAGTGCTATCCCCCGCACGCCAATCTCCGGTGCCCACCACCAACCCGACGCGACCCGGCGCCGCCCCGGGACCCCCCANCCGCCCCGGGCCCCCCCCCCCGCTCCCCGCGGGGGCGGCCCCGCCGTGAAGGCGGGCGCTGCTCACCCTGCTCTCCGAGTGAGGAGAAGCCCCTCACCTCCCCTCCGGTCCCGGGGGGAGGGGGCTGCCATCACGTGTGCTTCCTCCCCCTTCTCTCTCTCTCTCTCCCTCCTCCTCCTCCCCCTCCGCGGCGGCGGCGGCGGCAGCAGCAGCAGCAGCAGCCTCTCGGCTCCGCTNGCTCCGGCGCGGCGGAGAAAGGAGGGTCCCGCCCGGGCGGCGCCGCGGGCTCCGGTTGATGCTGCGGGCCTGCCACCGCCATCCCGCTGCCGCCGGCGCTGCTCCTCGGCCGCCCCTCGCCATGCTGGGAGAGAGCCCGGCCGCCGCCCGGCCGCTCCTGCGGGCGGGACCCCCGCTGGCGCTGTGCTACACCTCGGCCCTCCTGGTTCTCGCCCTCTCCGCCCTGCCCGCCGGCCGCGCCTCCCATCCCCTGCCCGGCTCCGAGTGCCAGGGCGGCGGCAAGGGGAAAGGCATCAACTGCTCAGGTAATGCCCCGCCGGCTCCCGCCCCGCGCCCATCCCTGCGGGCAGCCCCACGCGTGCACGTGGAGGGAGGGCTGAGCGCGGCCCCCCCGCTCCGCCCGGCCCGGCCCGGCGCTGCGGGCGGCGGAAAACAAAGAAGCAGCGCCCGCCCCGGCCCCGGGTGCGGAGGGCCGGCTTCCCGGCCGGCGGGGGGATGCCTCTCTCCGGGGCTGGGGGAGCCCCCTCTCCATCCTCTCCCCGCCGAAGGAAAGGGTTTTGCTGCCGCCTCTTGGCTTTTGTTGTTCCCCGCTGTCCCCCGCCGCGGTACCGGCAGGTGCGCGCCGGCCGCCCCGGGGGCTGCCCGCAGAGCGCCCCCTCCTCCCCGTCCTCCTCCCCGCCGGCCCGGACCCGTCCCCGTCCTGCCGCAGGCAGAGTGCGAGCCGGGCGGCAGCTGTGAGCGCAGCCCCGGACGGCGCTCACACGGGCTGTTTCTCGGGTCTCACTCTTGCTGTGTGCCCACCAAACCTGGGGCAGGGTCTCCGTCCGTCCTTCCGGCCGGCTGTTGTGTAGATTCACTCTGGATGAGGTGTCGGCAGCAAAATACCTTGATGTGCTCAGAATAAGCTTTTTAGTTTTTGTTTTTTCCTGCTTTGTTTGCGTGACATATACATAATATACATAAGTATACGCTGTTATTGTAAGGTTGCAGTGTGTATGAATTGGTTCGGCATGACAGCAGCACGTTTTCTTAGATCTTGAGAGATATGGTGGTTTTAAAGTAGAACCAAGTAAATACACAGAGTATAAAGTTTACAGTTTTCAGAAAGACTTGTTTTTCTTCTAAAACTACTATCTACGAAAGGGATTTCTTTTTTTGCTTTTCTCCGAAGAATGGCTGTATATGCCTCCTCCTGCTTTTTAAAATGATAGGTTTATTCCACTGCACGGATCGCCGGTGAGAGCTGCGTGAAGTGCCTTCTCCAAGGTGATGAAGGTTTCTCACCCTGTGTGCAGAGCGCCCTGCTCCCCATTGTCTTCAGTGGGATTGGAAGGCAATTTCCACATTGGAAGGAACTCTCAGTACCTGGCAGCATGCGGTCCCCAAATTGTACAACAGATTTCAAGAAATGAGTGAACGGAAGAGTGATCTTCCTCCCAATTACATTTTACAATACGGATAATGCTGCTAAAGCGGGCTATCAAATTCACGGACCAGCAAACTGTGGCGAAATGATTTTGCAATATAATAAATCTGCCATACACTCTTGATATGCTCCTTTTTTCTTCATTTTACCCAGTTTAGATATATGCTGTTTACTGTGCGATACCACAGTCCTACTGTTTTGCTGCTGCTTGACTTTTCATTCTATTTGTATGAATATGATGGTTATTTTTAAAGAGAGGTTAATAGGTTAATGTGTCACTGGCGTTAGCGGCTTACCCGGCAGAGACGTGTGGGTCATTAGACCATGGCATGTGCATAAATCAGTGAGATTAAATATGGGAGGCTGGTGAAATATGTGAGGAAGTTTCTAAGATGATGTGGAACACAGGGATACCATTATTTAGAAACCACCACAGAAAGAGAGCTTTCCAACCTGGAATTAGAAAACCATATGCTGTATCGAAGGCATTCAGAATTATTCAGTTCTACTAAAAATAGGCAGAAGCAAATATATGTGCTATATACATACTTGTGGCAGGCACTGTTTTTAGTGTAACTGCCAAATTATGGAAGGAAAATTTCATTTAAAATGCAGTAGTCAGATTCTGCTATGTGTTAACTGTTTTGTGCAAAACTGCTGGGTTTCAGTTATCAACTTTAATTTTGAAAGAACTAACATCAACACACAATATCTGGGTCAGATTTTCCCCTCACTTACCTTTGCATAGCTTCATTACCTTTTACTGGAGAAGCTACTCCTTGAAAAAGATGAGTTTCCTGTAGGTTCACATGGGACCAGATGCTGGCATTAGCACCTTTCTCAGTGGACTTGCTACCGTGTACATCGGTGTTTATAAAGAACACTACTACTACTTCTTCAAATGTTTGGACTCTCTAAATTACTTTCCATACTCAGAAAAAACCCACATTCTTCTCCTCTCCTTTGCTGTTTTCTCATTGTTGTGCGTGCATCAGTTTGACCTGCTGCCCTGAATAGTTTTTTACACTTCTTGAGAGGGTTCTTGGGCTTGTAACATTTTATCATCACTAGATGATGTAGCTACCTGTATATATTTGTTAATTCTTTTCAGAAATGCTCTTTTATTGCTACAGAATATGCTGCTTAATAAAGAGTTTGCTGTAGCAGAAGCACATTGCAAGGTGGAGGACATAGGCAGACAACAGGAAAATTAAGATAGCTTTTTCAGCCTTGATTCTACTCCTTTGGCACATGCATTGCAGTCTGGCCTTTTGTTAAATTATGATATAATTGCATCATCCCTGGCCAAGGGAAGAACATCTGATCAAGTGATTAGAGAAGGAAACAGAGAATTAAGATATATCTGGAGTTAATTGACAATGTGGACTTCTATGTGTTTATTCATCTGCCAATCTTTCCCCTGCTAAGCTAGGGAAATAAAATAGGCCCATTTTACCCAGAATAGGGTAAAAAAAAAAAAATTGGTGTTTCTTTCTGGAGAAGAGAGTCTTATGTTGATTTTTTTGGAGATGTTATATTATTCCCAGCACTGCCTGTAGTCTTCTTCTGTAATGTTTCTGATACTTGCCGGCTGTCCACGAGCCAGGTGGCATGATGCTTGCTGCTCTGCAAGCTCAGGCTGTGAGATAGCTGTGAACCACAGGGAGTTATTGAGCATCCCATGTGTAAAGGTAAGTACAACACGTAGCTAGTTCGTGAGCTCCTAATCCGACGGTACTCTCCAGAGACACACACTGCGTGTGGGCATCTTCAGTTTCAGTTTCAGTCTGGTTGATCCTCCAGTGTGAGATACGCTCCGGTCACATGTGTGGCAGCCACAGGGGTTTGATCATAAGTGACCACTTGCCGTGGATTTTGGTGGAAGGTACACAGACTCGATGAGAGATATTATTGCTCAGTGCCTTGGTTTGGATCTGTACACCTGGGATTTTAATTAACAGGGATATGTTTCTGTGGGTAAGCCTTTCAGTGTGCTGTTCCTTCATGTGATAAAATAGGCTTATTTGGGATGATTCTGTGCACCACCTATGCGTCTCATAGGCCCTGTGCTGCCCCCTTTTTTCTTAAGTTCTCTTTGAATGAATTGGGTAAAGATAAAGTATCAGAATAGTTTTTTGAGGATTGAATGAGGTGAAGGAAAAATTAAAGACGCCTCTTTCACAAAATTCCTCTTCTGAGGGGTATGAATGCACAGTCAACTTATCTGAAATTGTAGATAAAAGTAGATGGAAATTAAAGATTAAGGAGAGGGAAGGGAATAGAGGGACAAAGTATTCCGTGATAGGGTGATGGCTGAATCTATGATGGGGTGTTTATTGAGCATGGAAGTACATGCTGTCAAAAAGCTTGCAAATTTTTAGCAAGAACAGCAGAAAAAGGTATAGTTGAATCATCCTTCAGCATTATCTCAACTTTCAATATGCAGTGGAAACAGTAGAAAAAAGAGAGAAGGGAAGGGGTAAACATGGTAAGCCAAGAGTACAACAAGCATAAGCAAAATTCATGTGTTTCAATATTTTAAAATGTGGTAGGATTAGAAGGGAGGGGTAGACATCATCAGTAGGGCAAAGGCAGGTTGGACAGCAAGAGTAGGTCTTGAAGAGGGACGAGAGTAGAAGGTATTGACAGGTAGACAAGCAGAAAAGAGTAAGGAAGTGCTATGAGAAAAGATAAGAGGGGGAACAACATGGAGAGGATGGACATGGGTGGCAATAACCAGTCACATCAAATGCTGTTGTTTTCAAAGCATGCCTTTTTCCTTCATGTGAACAGAGTTTTAGAGGAAGAAGAATTGGGAAGAGCATAGAGGGTGAGTGAGATGAGCAATATGAGATCCAGTTTAAATGCAGATACGGTGCATTTGTTTTCAGTACTTTCTTAAAAAACTTCATGTCTGTCCTCCAGATCCTGTAGCAGGGATCCTCCAAGCTTACCATCGCTGGCTACCTGTATGTATGAACTGTTCTAACTGCTTTTTCTTCGGATAAGATGGGGTCTAAAGCTACTCACATCTGCTACATTTACACTGAGATGAAGACTTAAGTTTATTAGTGATTTGGCCAAAATGAGTTTTATGTGCACTCTTTCGCTCTCTAGACCATTACATTGCCTGAAACTTGGGTCCAGGCTATCCCTGACAAGGAGGAGTGAACACAACCATGTATCTGCCTTGGCCCAGTCCATGTGGCAGATGTGAACACAGATTTTGGAGGATATAAACCTCAGGCACTGCTGGTCTCTGGAGCTCAGCCGTGGTCTCTGCCTGGGCTCAGTGGGGACTCTGAACCAAAATGAGTTGTGGCCTCAAGACTGGCTTTCATCTGTGCTTATCAGCTAGAACAGACATACCCTTCGTGATTTTTGTTCAAATTAAGTGGGTGAGGGGTTTTGTTTGGTATATCATTCTAAGTTACTAATTTATGCTAAAGATACGTAGCCATGTTTGTGAGAATGTAAGAACAAAGTGTGGAAAAGAGATACAGGTTCAGGTAAACTAGCCTAATTCTTTTAAGTACATTTCTTTTTATGTTTGTATAGATAAACTTGATCTGAAATGGTAGATGGGCCTAGAATAATTGGTTATTTTATTTAAGATTCTATGAGTTATGTTCCCATAAATTAATTATAACAGTTGAGCCAAAAAAGTGTGATATGTGTTTATGCCAATTGAACTTATGAAGCAAATGATCTAAACTCAGTCAGGTCACATATCACTTTGAGAAACTATCATAAGGAGTGAATATAAATCAATGATAAGTAAAAAGTAAAAACAGTGATTAAAAAGACAAAACTCGGACTGCACATATTTGTTTCCCTTTAATGTAATTGCCTAGACATGTTCTTGCAGTACAGATTCTTACACTGATTAAAGAATTTACGAAAAGGTAATTAAAGTAGAATTGAAAGTGTTAGAATAGCAGAAAATCATCTTGTAGTAGGTGTCACTCCATCATTGTCACTAGTGGGAACTAGTAGCATGATGGAGCAACTGAGGCTTGACTGAAGGGATTGGATTGAATCCAAATTCTTTATTGTTTTTTGAAAATGGAAGACGAGGAGTGTGTTTGTTGTGGAAAATATTACTAAGAAAACATTCTTTCTGTACCAAGATCTTTCTGATAATTCCTATTAAGGGGAAAACAACAAGTCTGGCCCTTTTCTTGCTATTGATGTAAGGATAAATATTTTATACTTACAGCTTGTCAGTTTTCTTCTAGAGTTGACAGTAGACTAGATAAAGGGAAGAGTTAATATTTACTTGGACTTGAAAAAAAGAAAGAAGCTACAGTGAAGCACTTTGGGTAGAGAAGCACAAATGCAGAGAATCCCACCAATATCGACAGGAGGCTCAATCTACCCTTTTCCTGTAAAGAGATTAATCACATTCCACCATTGATCCATCACCTGGAAGTGCTTGTGACTTTTCCAGCCTGTGGTCAGACTTTGGCGAGTGTCCACAAAGCAGATAGTGGCAATAGTTCCCAGGATAAAAGTAGCTGTTACATTTGTGGAAGGAAAAATGCTGAGCACCAGGGATGTTGAGAAAGGACCTATTCTTCTGACTCTAGACTGCAGCATATCCTTCTCAATATGTCCTTACAGATGCTGTGGAACAAAAGCGGAGATAGAAGACGTGTTGGCATTATTGAGGTGAAAGCCTGTCTTTTTCTAAACAGAGTGTAATACTTGATAAAGCTTAAGACCGATGACATTCTTTATAGAATTATTCTTAAAAAAAATTGTTCTATCCCAAAATAACCTTAGATAATAAGAAAATTATACTTAAATAGTATGCTGTAAACTAAATAGTCCCTTTAATTGCTGTAGTTTATTCCTAGATCATCTTGAAATTGTAACAATTTAGAAGTACAGAGGAGGAAAAGTAGGAAGAAATAGAGAAAGAGCGTGAGAATAGAGTTGTGTTTGCGGAGCTCCTGTGTAGAGAACGGCTTGTTCGACTAATTCAGTCAATAGTAAATTGTATTTTATGAAACCACTTTTGGCAAAATGGGTCTTCTTTGTATGATATTTTTGTTCTACAAAAGGATAAGAAAATACAGACAAAATCTGATTAGGAGTAAGTTCAGCAATCAAAATTGTGATCTGATGAAATTAAAGTTTCCTGGAGATCCTGAAATCTATCTATTTGTCTTGATGAACAGCTATGATGTATCTTTGGTTCTCATGTAGTTCACAGATGGCTTCAAGGGAATGTGAGATCAGAATTATTTAATCTTGTGTTCTTAGGAAGGTATCTAGTGGTGCCATTAGATGTTTAAATATTTGGGATTTATGGGTCATATGTTCTACTATTTATTTGCTTGTTTATTTTAAAAAAACACAACAGCTCTTTTTTTCTATTCAAGATTCTTGCCAGGGAACTTTTGTGTTCTGTGGAGCAATATGCCAGTGAAAGTCTTTGCTAGATGAGTACCTGGAAGACTTCTGTTCTCACTGACCTGGTTACATCCCCAGACCTGGCTGACTGGCAGCTGGGAGACAGACCAGGCTCTGCATGCATTTGCATATCTATTGATGTGAATTTCTCTGTTTAAAAGAGCAATTTAATATTACACTGATATCAGTATTCAGTTTCTTTTAGGTTGCTCTAAAGCTGGCTCATTGGTCATAGTGAGGTTTGTGAGGAGGCAGTGTTTGACTAGCAAATCGGCATTTATTTTAGGATAATTTAAATTCTCATTATAGTAGACAATTTCTAAGGACTGAAAAGGCAGGACTTTTTCTGGTAATAGATTATGTGTTACAGCAACAGTGTTTAAAGGATCTTAAATCTTAAAGGATATTTTATTTTAAAATAAAATTAAATTCTTGTAATACTTGTCTTTTGATTTAGTATTATAAAAATAAATTTTATTGCAATTACAGTCTTGATATACCCATGTTACATAAACGTCTTCAAGCTGGCAGTATCCTCATCCATGGTTCAAACATAGTGTTAATTAAGACCGGCAAGAAAACATGTTAAACTGAAACAGAAGAAAATCGGGAACAAGACAGAACTGTCAGTAATTTTTCTGAAGCAACCTGTCTTGTCTTGGTAGCTGCTGAATCCTCCCCACCTGTTTCTACCAGGCTGAGACCTCCTGCATATCTTAAATAGGTGTAAAACTCTCTGGACTTTTGTAAGATGCGTAGAGCATCCTGTGGGGCACAGCTGAAGGAATGAACAGGTACAATGTTGATAAATAGACAAAAGGGTGTTCAGGACATGAACTGGTTCTTCTCAGGTCTTGTCTGGAGGCCAGAATGCCCTGAAATCTGGCTCTGCCTGGCCACAAAGCTGTAGGCAGATTTTCTAGCTGCCAGGCTTCCTGGCAGGCAGGAGCTGGGTTCCTGAAGAAAAGACCCTGGGGCATCTTCTCTGCCTCACACTAGTCTCACAGGATCCATGTGGAAGCAGATGGGATGAATGGGGGCAGTCAGGCAAGCCAGAGAGTTGGATCTGTGCAAACTCCAGTTAATCTACCCTTGATCACCATAGCGTGTTCGAGTTGAACACAAAATGTTCAACTTTAGGGGCTCCAGTTGCTTTACTCCAGATCCAGCCCTGACTATTTCCCAGACTGTCACATTCCCACCTACCTTCAGGAGTTTGACGTGTCAGTGTTCACCTATGGATGACAAAATCTTTATTTAAGAAGCATTTTAACCAGTCTCAGTTATTAACTGAAGAGACCATTGCATGGTGGTGGTGGAAGAAGGAACACACAGCCCCCAGTGAAACTATGCTGTCACATCTACTTGCATATGACTATAGAAAACCTTCTATGAATATGCATATTTTATCAGTGAGTGAGAAAGTGTCCCGTTGCTTAAACCAGAAGCGTATGGAGGAGTTTGTTGTATCTTACAAGAGTTTTACTTGCTTTCCTGTTCAGAGAGGCTTCACATGCAGTTTCACGTATGACTGCAAAGAATGAGTGTTTGGATAAGCTTCATTTGCAGAAATTGTTACAGTTCCTCTAAAGTTTTAAACCAAACAAGAATCTTAACAAAAGCAACATAAAAGCTTGAGGTATGGTTATAGTTAAAGATGATGGTGCATATGCCGAAAATGTCCAGAATAGTCTAGACATTCACAATGAGGGAGTGCTTTTGAAAATACAAGTTTTAATTCTTGACAATGTTCATAAAACACATGGACAAGATATAAAGTCTTTAGCTGTTTGATGGAGATGGCTAAAACAGCGTTTTCAACAGGTATTTCTGTAGCAAATTTGATAAAAAAATGTAGCTGGATGGCAGTCTGTTGCTTTAAAATTCAGGGAAGAGTTGATCTAATGAAATGTTTACATTTTGCTAATTAGTATTGACTCTGATTGTGTGCTGCTTCTATCTGATCCCTCTGGGAGAGACAGAGGTCAGTGTGTTGTGCCAAATGGGTTCTCTAGGGCAGCAGAGAGCAGCAGAAAACCCTTAGGCTAAAGAAAGGGACCCCCCTGTCCCCCCCAGGCGATATAGCTGTGTGAAGTGGTGGGCAGATGAACAGTTCCTTTCCTAAAGCACCACATTCCTCCTGCAGCTTTCTCTTCATCCTCCACCTCTCACAGAAGTTTGCCTAGACAATTCTGTGAGGCAGAGTTCTTTTTTCCTGTCTTGATTGGAAGTATAATTTTATGGATGTATCATTTCAGGGTTGTAAAAGTGAAAATAAAATAGGCAGGCTCCTGTTGAGGTTATAGAATTGTTTTGTCATATAAAACATAGATTGGGAAGGCAATTTATTTCATTGTATTTCTTCTCTGCTTTAACTGCAAAGGATGTCCTTTTCTTCACTTGCACAGGTGTTTACGCCTTCACAAAAGCAGTTAAATGTGTTTGAAATGTGCAAAATTGGTTCTGTGGTGTAAGAAATACTCATTTTCATGTGAGAAACTAGTGGCTATGGTAGGAATGAAACAAAAATTTTGACTAGAAAACGCAAAGAACAGATACCTATTTTTTTTCTTTTTTTTTGTTAATGAGAAGAGGTTTATTTTTATCTCAGTGCTCTGTGTTAAAACCTCTGTCTGCAATTTAGAAGAGTTATCCAGGTGAGAGAACACAACCTCCACATTTGCAAGTGATATTCATACTGCTGACTGAACAAACAAAGAGGATCACTGGAACCAGACTCCGAATTTGAGTGTTTTGGATGATTTATCTACCAGATGGTAAATGCAGTCCAATGTAAAAAATTAGTCTGGGAGCAGGGAATCAATCATTCAGCACACTGATCAGCAAAGGGATTTGGGTGTTATAGCAGAAAAATTAATGAGCTGGCAATCCGCTGCAGAACCGCATTAAAACAAGAGATACTACACTGTAATAAAAGAGTCCTCAACCAAAGACAAAAGAGATAAACATCCTGTTTTATTAGACACTTGGTAAACCTAATCTAAAGCAGTGTATTAACACCAAACCCCTTATATTATTCAAATATAATGATTCAAAAATTCAGTGTCAAAATCTGGAAATCAGAGTTAATTTAGGAAAGTGAAGTTTTTCACTGCTTTCACAGTTCTTTCCCAAATATATAGGCTTTTCTGTCATGGGAATTACTTACTGCTATTCTATATTTTGCCAATAGATATTTCTATGCTATTTAAAGTCACTCTACAGTGCATTCAGAATTACCTAATGAAAAATTATAAGATACTATCTTTATCCCGTAATTACATCTTTCTTTAAAATACCTGAAAATGTGTCCCTAGCCCCTTTCAGTTACTTAGGCTACAAGAGATCAAAATAGCTCTACCACCAAGAACTCTTTGTGACTTTTCTCTGATTTTTCTTGGGAAGCATTGAGTCTGCATGTAGAAAAGACTAAGAAAAGCTGGCTCCTGTCCCAGTTTCCACTTTTAAGGTGTTTGTTTGTTTGGGTTTTTTTTATTGTAAGGATTACGTGTAAGATAGGTTGTTTGGGAAATGGCACTGTGTACGCTATCACACTGCGTCTGTGGGGAAGAAGGGCAGCAGAAAGATCTGACCACGCTGGTTTGGGGCCACTTGACACAGGTGGAAAATCTGTCTGTGGGTCCCCTCTCCAACCTAAGGCAGTGATGCACTTCTGTGACTGCAGCCAGCTGAAAGAAACAGGTTGAAAAATATGTGTTTTCTACTGTAGAAAACTACCTGAATTCGCTCTTGTGTGTCCTCTGTGAGAAAATGGTTTTATTTTTCAAAACAGCCAAGGAGATAGGAGACCTTTCTCCCATACTGTCCTCTGATTTTGGCTTTTTCTTACTTGGTTCACTTTTTTTCTTGGAGGTGAGGATTGGTAGGTTGATAAACAGCTAGCAAAGCACACACCAAAAATCTCACGTATATCAGCAAATATGATGCTCAGATTGTCTTTCAATTTCTTAGTGTTTCTTAGTATTTCTCCAGGAATCACTTAAAAAAAAAAAAAAATTTCTACAAACAGAGAGGAAAGGAGCTGATGGTCTGACTACTTAAATAGTAGAGTGAAAACCACTACCTATGGAGTTTTCCCAGAACTGCTAACCACTGCTTAAAATCAACAGGAGCTCCTAGATCATGGTCCCTGTGAAAACCAGATTTCTTTATGTACAGGGTAAGGAGTAAAAACCTGTTAATATTAGTCTCATAGAGCTCTACAGATTAGAGGTGTAGAAACAATGATTTTCCATTGTCTTGCAGCCAAGGCTGTACCAAAGTGATGAACTTGATTGTCTACATTTCTCCAAGCCCCAAAGACATGTTTACATCCAGTTCAGCCTGGGTGTAAATGGGAACTGTACTTTAGTCAGTGTTTGTGTATCTCAGCACTGACACTGGCCTTTTATTTCGTTTCAGAGGTGTGGGTGTGAGACAAAGGGCAGAATTCAGTCATGCATATTTACATGTAAGTTTGGGGGAGGGGGTTCCTACTATGTTTGTGTGAATATTTGTGCTGGCTAAATTTTTTCTGCCATTTTGGGTGTGCACAACACTTTTAAACACTGTGAACTGAGTGTGGCTCTGGCCCTGCATTCAAACAGAAAACGTGGATTAAATTCAGAGTAGGAGTGACACAAGGTCTATCAGTGCCCCAGCAATGAGATGATTCAGAGCAGGGATGGTAACCATCTGCTGGCCCTCCTCACCCTGTCCCCCTGGCTTGACTGGCTGTACCTGGGGGGAGGATGGGGTTCTGCTCCTTGCTTACTTGACCAGCTGTTTGAGTACCTGGCAAAGTCAAGATGTCCTTTGCAGCATCTGGGCAAGGCCAGAATGGCAGCCAACAAGTCAAAGTTCCTTGATTCTCTGCTGTCCACCAGGTAATAACAGCTAATTTATGACAATTAGGAAGTCTCCCTCAACAGCTGTAAGCTGACACCAGGCGCATTTTGGCAGAGTGTCCGCTAGCTGTGCTCCTCGGCCCCAGAACCACCGGGAAGGCAACTCGTGAGCTCTCTAATCCACTGTTACATTTGCCGAGGGAATCCCCAGCAGGGAACCGTGAATAATTTCCACCTGCTTCGTGCTGCGTGAGTAGCATGACAGGAACAGGGAGAGATGGATGAATATGTTGAAGAAGAGGTGGCCCTCGTCTGTCCTTTAAATAAGGCTTGTTTGTTGCTCTGAAGTTCTGGGCATCGCAGGTCTGGTGGCTTTGCTTGGCTTGCCAGTGTGGTGGGCTGCAGAGATGCCGTCAGCTCCAAGTGAGCTGGACTTCCATCAGTTCTCTTCAAACCTGGTGGCTCTACCAGCCCTGTGCCAGACATCGTTGTTAGAGGCCATGAAGCAGGAGAGCATGCCTTGCTCCATAGATGCCATGCTGTAGCCTGACTATAAACTCCCAGCTCCTGAAAATCCTCCCCAGGCCGGCAAAGTGGCTTAGCTGGCGCTCTGGGAATTGCATTTCTCCTTGTGTTTCAGTATGGATAAACGAACAGGCAGAGAGGAATTATTAGCTATAGATTTATCTGCAGGAATGTGTACGGGAGAAAAATGTTATTTCAGTAAGCTGAACAGTGATTTGTTTTTTTGGAAACGTAATATAGTTGTTAAAGTTTGAAAGGAAAGGAGCTGGCTGCTCAAGTCCTTCCTGGCTTCTGTAACTTACTGGAATTACCAGAACTCATTAAGAAACCTAAATGATCAACCAGGGGCTTGTTTGTTTGTTTTCTCCCTGTGACTTTTATGTGGCTGGTTATTTTTGTTCGTTTTCCAGGGGTTTTCTGAATGTTTAATTACAGTTTTCAAAACTAGCCCTAAATAGCATAGTGTATGGGTGTTTGGAGGAGAGAGTTTATGCAAACCTAATTATGCTCCAGCACCATTCATACTGCTAATGTTTCAGGGATATTACCTAAAAGTTAATTTATTTCCTTTTTCTGTATACAAAATAGGAATTAATACTATTTTTACGAAGTCTTGTGTATTGTAAGAAGGCACCACAATGATTTTTTGATTTATAGATCTGCTAAAGGATTTTTAATGAGACTGAACTGCAAGAGGAAACTGAGGTTTTTGTATTAATTTGGAAACGATGAGATTTAACTGATTTTAATCTCTTGCACGGAAAATACTCTCTTGTTGGAATTAGCTTCTATTTAGTATTCTGAAAATGAAAAGGTACTTAGTCTTTTGAAATCAGTAACCACTTAGGATATTTTTATAAATTCTTGATTTCAATGTTGACTGGCAGGGTCTGTGGGGATCCGGTGGTATGGTTCCCTATAATTAAGTTTTGAAGTGTATCCCTGTTGTTTCCTTCTAGAAAAAGTCTGTAGCTTTAGAACATTCAATGCTGGCATTAAAATCTTTCAGACTGCAACAACCTTTAATTTTTTTTTGTTGAATTACTCATTTAAATAAGTTGATATTTCATTTCCTATATCCAGCTAAGTTCTGCAGCTTCAAAATACGTATTTCTTTCTGTTCCTGTAAAGCAAAAGATAGCATTCCCACAAAAGAGCTGTTATATATGCTGACTGTCATGCTAACAGTGTGTCATCTACATGTCTGGGAGAGGTCTGCCATGACATTGAGCCTCCTCACTATTTCTGCACTCAAGCCTGCTTCTCATGATCACCCATTTCTTTCTTATTGACTCCACTATATACTGTTTGCTACCAATGGAATTTAAAACTTTGTTAATAATATATTAAAGAGAATAGACATTAGGGACATTACTGTAAATATTGTTATAATAATTTTGCTTTTTTAACTTCTGTTTTCACAAATTTACCACCTCAGGAACTTAACCAGTAACTTTTTTGGATATGTTTTCAAGGATCTCTAAAACTTGCACATGGGCCAGAGTAGCCTGGAAACTGCTTGACACCTTTTTGGATATTAATTAGACTTTAAGTCTGGGTGAAAACTTGTATGTTAGGAAAACTGGGGATTAGGGTACTTAGATTTTTTAAATTGAACTTGATATATTCAATGAGCAGCTTCCACTGCTGTGAATTATTGCATCCCGCTTGAATAGCTTTGAGGAAGAAAAGCATCCAGATGATGAGAAATGCCCAATTAGTGAACATGCCTGGAAAATGTGATTTGAGAAGCTCGTCTAGCATTGCACAAGGACATAAAAATTACATTTGCTCAAATAATATTAATTCAGGAATCTTCTTGTTTCTGAACAGTTGATTTGTGCTTTTATTATGGCTTTGCTTAACCTAAGTTTCTTCAGAAAATAGAACAATCCTCCCCACTAAGCCGGGGAAAATACAGACATTTCTTAGGATGGTCTGATTTTTAAGTGGCAGTGAGGAAGGCTAAAACCATTATATCCTGGCAGGGACCTCTCACTTGAATTAATGGCATAATGGATACTACTGAAAGTAGTTCTGCTCTGTCAACCAGCCACCTGAAAAATAGACATGGAATTTTTCTATATATTTACTGAAAAGTAAAGACCTGGCAACCCTGGGCTCTCTCTCCAGGCCTGGGATCCCATGTTTTCCAGTGGCTGGTTTTTAACCATCCTTGACTCTTCCACTCTGTGATGCCTCTCCTGGCTTTCCTTGTGGTCTTCTTTCTGTACCTGCCAAGCCTTTTTCCTGAGAAGTCAGTTCTCAGCTTTGTACTCATACCCTTTTTGGCTCTTGGGCAAGGAAACTACTGAGCCCATGTGAATATGACATGTATGACATATATATGAGTTTGCTGGCACTGATTTATGGTGCTGAAGCCACAGCTCTCCTGGAACACCATGAAAAAAGTGCATGAAAGGGGGAACCTGTGACCAATTTTGCTGGTGGTGCGTAACACATAATCCTCTTATAGCACCTTAACATTTCAGGTGGGTTGGATGTATTTCCACATAGAAGAATGCAATGGTCTGAGCCTTGGCAATCATACCTCCTTCACTACACCTTGTATCTCATCTCCTGAATACAAACATGGGAAAGCTCAAACACCATAATGGTGTGGTTGCAATTTTGTTTCTTAGAAGAAAACAAACAATCCAGCAAAACACTGTATGTGCCCCAACTCCATTCTTAAAAACTACACAGCTGGAAATTTTCTATGAAGACAATGAGCCTGTATGCTATAAGAACTGTAAAACTTGATCTTATGATGGAAAATGTTGTATGTTGCTAACTCAAAACAAGAGCAGTTCCCAGCTCTGTGTATTATTGCAACTTTAGAGATAGCAAGTTGCATTAAAATCAAAGAACGCCACATTTGCTTGAGAAGCTGTTCAGAAGTTAGGAAATGCCAACATTTTGAACTATGAGGTTCATTTTCTCAAGTCAGTCAAATATCCTTGTTTTCACAGGCATGTTTATGAGATTCCTTCACAACTTATCCTGCAGAAGCTCTGTACAGCTATTTCTCTCAGGGTCAGTTAGACTGTCTTATTTCTTGCTATGAAAGGGAAAATAATATAAGTGAAACAAGTATTTATTCTGTGTATCTCTTAGAAAAATCAGCTGAATAATATCATTAGATGACTCTGAAAAACACTTTTGCAGAGCAGGAAGGGAAAGTTGTGGTGTTTGATTTTGGGAGGTAGGTTGGTTTTGGTTTTTACATGTGACAGAAATCCCAATTCAAGGTATGGTTTTATGAGAGGGGTTATTGAGGGTTGACCTTTCCCAGGGTTTCATGGCTGTGTATCCCACCACAGACCTTGTCCTACTTCAGCCTTTCAATGTACCCCGTTCTTAGATGGGTCACCTCACTAAAATGTGCAGAACCCTAGTGCAGCAAAAAGTGGGTATTTTCTTTTCTTAGTGTTATTTCTTGGTTCTTAGTGTCACCATCTCTGGAGGTGTTCAAGAAATGACTGGACATGACTATGGTCTAGATGACAAGGTGGAGATGGTCAAAGGCAACGATTGTGGAAGTCTTTTCCAACCTATATGAGTCTGTGATTTTGTGACAAGTACTAGATGTGAGAGGGCCACAAGGTAGAGAGCAGGAAGAGATTGCAAGGAGATGTGAGTCCTTGTCGCTGTTGGCACCAGTAAACTGCCTGCAAACCATGCCCTTGCTGCACCTGGAGAAGGTCCATTAGCAGGAACTCCTGCCAATGCTTTTGCTGTTCAACCAGTGGAGCAGCATGAACTCCAGAAGTTAACCAAGGAGGAAGATAAAACCTTCAGAAACAGGGTTTGTACCTCTTTGCTTGGCTGTTGAGGCCATATATGTGTTTTACATGGAATAATTTTTGGGTGAATTCTTGGTGTTCCTCCATGAACACACATCACATAGTGAAACTTGAGTGTCTTCTTGGCTTGAACAGACCTTACTAGAGCCATAAATAGATCTTATGCCATAGATTTTCGTCACAACACTGAAATGCTGAATTTCTGTAATTTTCTTTCTGCAAAATGGACAGGAATCTTGTGGAGTAATGAACTGATCTTTCTGAAAACAGGAAGTAGTGTGTGGTGCACAGTCAGATTACTAGGGAAATTTTCTACAGGTTTCCAGCATAATTGAAGTCTATCAGACAGAAAGGGTTTGTTCCCTTTTTGAGAGCCTTACATAGCCAGCGTGGAAGCACTGTGTATGATTCATTTTCTTGTTTAATTTGCCTTGTTCTTCATGTTACACTTCACTAAATGTATTTACTTTTATTTCTGCCATTCCACATGACAGAATCTATCTGCATGAAGGGAATTATAACTGCAAGAAAGGTGTTATGGACACAGAGTGAAACAGCAAAAGATGAGGCAGGAATCTAATGCAAGATTTTAAGCACTGTCATACCAAAAAATGATGAGCAATTAAACTTCTTATTCCACTAAAAAACTTGAAACCTGTAAAGTAATATGGTAGCGTAATGGGTAGCATCTCTTAATGGGCTTATCCAGTTATTGCAAGTTAAAAGCCGTTGCATGTTTGGCTAACAAAATACTGGGAATACATTATCATTAAATGGCAGTGCTGATGCAGTTACAACAATAACAATATACATAAGCCTCACAAAGCTATTAAATTTACTGTACCTTCTATGAGCAGCAAAAAAAGCAAAGAAAACAAGACACAGCTTTAGGAAGAAAAAACCCCACACGCTTAAACCAAGAAAGCATGGTAGCTACCAAAAAAAAGAGCATTCACCTTGAATGGCAACAACAAAACAAGCCCAAAGAAACGAAAACATAAACCGTTTATCTCAGAGGAATCCTGTTTTTCTGAGTTAGTGTCTCTGGAAACGTGCTCGGTGGGAGATTTTAATCACCTAATTAAACAAGTAACAGAAACGTTAATGATTTCTAACCTGCTGAAACTCATTGTCTCTGGGGGTCTCCTTCATCACCTGAGCTTACAAGATCTGCATCTTCCAGCTTGGCTCATGATCACAAACTCCAAGGAATGGAGGTGTTCTCTGAGAGAGCTGTGTGAACCCTCTCCGCTTTAGCAAGACAGTGGATTTGAATCGCTGTGTAAAACATACAGGTTTTTCTTTTTTCCCCCTTTGTGTTTATGGAAGCAGTCTTGCTAGGCACTGGACAGTAGGGAAACTGAGGACACAGTGCCTGTACCATACTTCTACTCCTGCCCTTCCTTGCAAACTTATGTCACCTGCGTGTTGGCCCTTGGTATCTTCTGTCTGAGCACAGGCCACAGATGAAGGTGTTCAAGGGTACATGCCTCTACTGTACCTGACTACCTATGACATGTCCAGTCATTGAGACTTTTGAGTCTGGCAATCCAGCCAGCTGTCCATGCCACCTATATCTCCTCAGCTTAAAAAGGAGACTGCTGAGGGAGATGATATCACAAGTCTAAATATATTGCACCTCTACTGCTCTCTCTTCAGACTCTTCCTTGCAAGACAGGAGTGAGGGAGTCAGCCATGATTTTCCCTTGTGAAATCCATGCTGCCTGCTTCTGCTAGTCATCTTCTCCTGTCTTTGGAGATGGATTACAAGAGGATGTTCACTTGGGGCTGAGGTGTGACTGACCCACTGATTGTTCCCTGGGTCCCTGTCCGTAAAGATGGGCATAATGTTAGCCTGTTCCTAGTCATCAGGGACCTTGCTCTATGACCTTCTTTTCTCACAGTTGATTGCCAGTCAACTCTGTGGGATCCTTGGGTGAAATCTGTCCCGATGGATCTGAACATACCCAAGTTCCTCTAAGTAGTCTGTCTTAATTGCTGCTTGGCTGTTGGCTGGCCTTCTGTGTTCTGAAAGAGGTTTATGGTTGTTGGGATTTGGAAGCAGGCTTTGTCTATGAAGACTTTTAAGAAAGGATGCTGAGTGGTACAGCCTCTTCTTTGATTCCTGTTACTTGTGTCTTCCCTGTTCATCAGTGAACTCTCATCTTTCCTGACCCCCCCTTGCAAATAGCATTGTGGTAGAATAGTTTTTTTTAACCTTAATGTCCCTTACTAGCTCCAGCTGGGCTTTTGCCTTCCTTTTTTGTGCCAGAGTGCCCAGGCAATGCTTTTGTTCTCCTCCTGTCTTGCCTATCTTTGTTTACACTTGTGTGCTCCCTTTTTGTATTTTCAGTTCATTACAGCTCTTTTCAGCCAAGCGGGAATGCTGCCAGAAAGGTGAAGTCAAGACAGGGAACAGTCAGAGCCACCGAAAGATGCACTTGTGAAAAATACAACAAGTGAATAACTTCTCTAAAGATGATAGATTTAGGCTGATGAGGGTAAATACTTTAAAACAAGACATAGCAGTCAGTGTCTGTTCTTTGTCCAGGAAAAGGACATTGACTGAAAAGAGATTAGGGTGGGTGAAATGTCAGACTGTTTGTCCTGCTTTTCAGTGAATTTTTCATTTCACGCTAAACTTCATATTGCTGCAGCCAGATTGCTACCAAACCAGCTGTGCACAATTCACTGTGTGGAGTCAAAAGTGGACAGGCCAGCGGGAAAGTAATGAAAGCAGAGAGCTTTCCTAGGAAATTAAATAGTTTTGTGTGTCGATGTAGGAAGAGTCTGCTGAAGGTCAGTGTGTACGGGAGTGTGGAGTGGGCAGTTGGTGGGGTATCAGAAAACATGTGGCAGGGTGGCAGGTGAGGAAAGCTATTCCTCAGAGAAAAGGAATTTGAAGATTAAAAGATCAGAGGGAAGGGTTCATTATTAAGTCTGGATCAAGGGACTGAGGCAGGCTAAAACAAGTGAGAAGGGAACAGTTTTCAGTCAGAAGAGAATGAAGATTAAAATTGCTTTAGTTCAAGGTAAAAGTTGAAAAAAGAGGAAGAGGCAAATAAAGGAACAGGAGGAATAGTAAAAAGGGATTTGGAGACATCAGCTTGGAAAGAGAGAGCAAAAACCTTGCTGGCCTCAAACAACAGAGAAAGCATGGGATGAGAACAGGAACTCTTCCTAGCCATTAGGGAACAAACTGGATCATCAGGAGAGAAGAGGCAGTGGGTGGCTGTGAGGCAGGAGGCAGTGGAGAAGGCACAGTGCTGAGACCCCGGCAGGAGAAGTTGCAGGCAGCAACCAGGGTGTTGGAAAAGCAAGTGGAGAAAGGGTGTTAGAAAGAAGACAATAAAGGATGATATTACATCTAGCTGAGGCATTGGTTAAATGAGAGAAAAAGTAAATAATTAGGAAGGAGAAACATGTTGAAGATTCCTGAAAAAACCCTCCTACGTCAGGAAGCAGGAGAGGGGAAATCAGTTCATCAAAAAAGTCATTCATTTCTGTTTTTTTTTCCTTAAAAACCCAGAAAACCAAGCCTTCTCCCTGCTAGTGTATATTTATCTAAACCCTCTTATCAGTTATTGTGATTTCCCATTAGAAACATATATATATATATATTCTGTATTTAACAGACCATGAGGAAAAATGACAGATTAAGCCTCTAATACTGAAAATATGCATGTGCTTAATTCTGCAGTCATATACTTATGTTCTTAGCTGTTTTGTTAGATCAGAGCTGGAGTGCTCAGCCGCTTTAAATATTGAAAATGAAGATGCTTTCAAAAGGATTTAATTCTATTTCAGACTTAGCAGATTTGGATATTAGATCAAGAATACTTAAAAAATACCCCACCCTGGAAGACTCATGTAATTTTTAATTTGCTGCAATATCTTTGTACAACAGTAAATTCCACATATTTATCATTCATGAGATTTTTCAAAGCTGAAATTACTTACTTAATATTTATTGGTACCTTTGAAAAATCTCCTAATTAATTTCAGAAAAGTATATTCAAAGTATATTCAAGTCAAAAATTAAATTAAGAGGCAGATGATGCTGGACCTAATACTCAGGAACTGGATGAAGTCTTTAAATTTAAGCTGGCCAGGCATTTTTCTGGCTTGGAGTCAGAAATATGGAATATGCACAAGCTGGTGTTTTTTCTGTGTTTATCGTTCATATCTATTTAATTCAAAACATTTGATTAATGATTTTTGATTGAGATTTTTCAGTGGAACATTTAGTTGTGCTTTCTAGTTAAAAAGAAATTATGTTGTCAGGATTTTCTGAGCATACTCTGATTTTATTCTGAGAGTTCAATATTAAAATGAATGAGGTTGATGTGACAGAAGTTTCTAAACTCTTTTAGAGACCATTCTACTTAAAAAAAATTCAATTAATTTTTGCATTATTTTCTTAGATATTGCAAGCTTTTGAGGAAGAAAGTTAGATTGATGACAAAGAAACTGTGCCCTTTTTTCCTCTGATAAATATTGTTTATAAATATGGAATCACCCAGTATTATATTTTTGTCCCATAGTCTCTTGGAGAAATGATGGTGTAAGTTTATCTCTGTGACTTAGTAAAATAAGTATTATTCCTCTTCTATGTAGTTATTATCCAACATAAATGTTATGTTATTACACTTTCAGAGCTTAATGCTAACATGCTGATCTTCATTACATTTTATTTGGCAATAGCAAGAGGTTCTGTGATGAAATTTAGTATCCTGATTTTAGATTCTCAAATCATTGTTTCCCTATAGGTGGATTTTTTTCATATTTAAATTGTATTACAAAGTTTAAATATGCAAGTTGTTTTTGAAATATTTACTATAATTTCTATGTGTTACAATATTTTTAGAAAATTGATGTTGCATTCTGTCCAGGTCTTAAAACATAAGGGGCTCATAATTATATGCTCTTGTTACTGTTTTGTATTTTGATTTCGTCGCTTAATAAAAACAAAATGCCTTGTTGCATAGTAGAAGTGCAAGAGAACTCGTGTTTTGGAGAAAACTGATTGGATAAAAAGTGGTGAAAATAAAGGTTTCTGTTTGAACAAAGACCCTTTTGTGAAAGCCAATTTTTACAGCTGTATTTGAAAAAGATATGTTAAATACAGGAGGCACAGTTATGGGTTGTTCAGACACAAGGAAAATACAGTGTCCTGGTGTGCTGTCACAGGAGCAACACCAGTCAGTGACTGATTAATCATAAAGTCCTGTAGCTGAATATTTCTCCCTTGAATGCCTCTACCAGACAAAAAGAACCTGATAGTTTTGGAAAAACTTTGCTGATCCATCCTGGAAGCAGAGAGGAAGACACTGTTGTAATGAGTGTCTGTTTTTCTTTCCATAGCACACGGCCATCTGCGTCCTACTCTGCTCCCATAATTCACACTCCACACTGTGAGAAAGACAAAACAAATGCTTTGATGGTGTGCTTGTAGTGTACATACAGTGATTTTTATGTTAAGGTTGTCCATGAGACAACATGAGTCAAGTTGTCTGACATTTGGACAGTGTTTGGGTTTGACTCAGCTCTCTGATGGATAAATAACATAGTGGATTAGTGCTGACCAGAGTGCTGGCCAGAGGGCTGTGCGTTATGCATGTATATAATTTTTGAAAGGTTGGATGAAACATGGCTGTGTGCCTATAAAGGTATGTTCCCTGTGTAATGTGCTCCAGTAACAATATACTAGAGTCGCAATAGTTTTACTAGTGTACTAATGCTAAGAGTATTCTGCTAGTATGCTAGCAGAATTATTCTGGTAGAAACAGTATACGTTTTTGAGCAAGAATATTTCTGACAATATCTAGCAACCCGTGGGAAACAGGTCCTTGCTGAATTCAGCCACTATCCTGTCCTCTGGCAGGTGCCCCATGCATCAGAAAGATGCCAGCACCTCCAGCTTCTCACAGTGGACACAAGAGTTCAGAAACTGCTTGTGCAGTCCATTGCTTTCTTGATCTTTCCTGATCTGGTAGATCTTTGTGCTTTTTTTATGTGTGTCTGTCTTGCTTTTTGTCACCCTTTCCCTCTCTGAGATTCTTCTTACAGAGAGCCTTCATCTTGTCTTCTCTTCTCCTCCTCCTTAGGTTTGTGATATTTCATTATGTCATAACAGGCTTATGGACGGAGAATGTAAAGGCAGCCCTTCCGCCTCTTTTTGTTCTTCTAATGTGTTACTGTGACAAGCCCACAGACATGGTGTTTGGGTACCTGTCTGCTGCACATTAAATGAAGTGATAGCATTTGTCATTTCTCTCTCCATCCCCTTGGGAAAACTGGATGCTGATTATATTGATATATTTAATGAGTTTATTAGTGAAGCAAAAGTTAAAAAAAGTAGAAGAATGCAAACAGGGTAAAAATTGGAGGACCAGATATGTCAAGACCATAAAATTGTATGAGGATTTTAGCAATGAGTTTGTCAGGTTTTCCTACTGTTTCCAACAAAAACTAAAGAGTGCCTGTTCCTACACTTTGAGGACTCTGCCACAGGGCAGAATAGTGCCTTTGCACTCCTCTTGTCAGGAGATGTAGCACCTTGACAGGAGTCAAGGAGTGTGCTGTCTCTGGTTCTAAGGACCACCACAAACACCATCACTGGATATGCAAGGGACAATGCATTTCCTAATATTTGTGTGTTAAAGCATGATCTGTGTTTGGCCATCATCTTCCTCCATCAAAACTCACATCTTCCAGGATATCTTTGTGCTTTATAATCACTTCTGTTATTCTACATTTTTTTGCTTTTTTCATCTGCACAGTAGTTGTCTTTCTTGTGGCACGATAAAGACCTTTTACTGTTCATGAATTACATCAGAAACGTTTTTTCCTCCCTGTGTTAAGGTGAAAGTGACCCTGCAATCAGGAGAGCACAAGAATTTCCAGCACGATTTTATTTCCCAGTGCCTGGAACAGCAGGGGGAAGACACACTCAGAGTGTCCTTGTCCAAGAAGGATGCTTGGTCTAGGATGAGTGAAAAAGCAAAATTATTATTTAATTCATCAGTTACATCCAGTGTTGCCTTCAGCTGCTCTGGATGCTGCTTTTAGTCCTGCTGCTACAGCTGTGGCATAAGGTTACTTGAGTCATTTTTACTGACATCCCCTTATCCCATCTCTGAACTATGTGAAGTATGTGCAGATACTCACAGCAGACAGAAGATATTGATTGTGGGTGTATGGGGAGGCAGTTTGGACAGATTTTCAGAGCTGATTGTCCAAGTCAACCATATCCAAGCTCCCTTGATGTTTGATGCATGTTTGATGTGTGAGCAGGTGAACATTATCTCTCTCCCTCTTTTTGCTCCAGACCTCAGAGAGGTCCAGACAAACTCGATTCACTGTTTAGATCTGCTTTGGAAGACATCATTTGGGTAGCCTCATCTTGGAGACACAGCCTTCTAATTATGGAGATGGTGTTCCCTGCCCGCTCAAGTTCCCTGCCCGCACTGTTACAAGTATATCAAACTCTATCTGTGTGCAACAGTAGGAGCAGATTCCTTGGCACTTTAAGTGCAGTTTCAATGAGGATTTTAGCAATGAGTTTGTCAGGTTTTCCTACTGTTTCCAACAAAAACTAAAGAGTGCCTGTTCCTACACTTCGAGGACTCTGCCACAGCGCAGAATAGTGCCTTTGCATTCCCAAAGTGCCAGATTGGTAGACATGTACACCCCGAAGCCTATTCTCTAACAGGCCTTGTATATCCTGCTACTCTACCCAAACACATCAACCTGCCACCAGACAACAAAAATCACTGTTCTTCCATTTTTCAGTATCCTTTTCGTGTGTGGTAGAAGTACCAGAGAAGATAATCTAATCCAAAGATAAATTTGGATTAAAATATGATATAATACTTCAAAATAAACCATTCAATATTTTAGTACTTCATGTTGTGATGTGAGTTTTAGTTGTTGTCTACATTTTTTGCGAAGTGTTAAACTTGCTTTCTCATACATACTTTGGCAGTATGGAGAAGAAAAAAAGACACTGCAATTTGTGCGTTTAATTGTATTCTGGCAAATATCCACAGAGGACTTGTGTAAAAAATGTTATTTGCTTAGCAAGAAATGCAAATACTTTATTTAGAACAAAATGGTAATTAAAAAAAGAAATAGACAAACCCTTACTAGATCAAAATACTTATCAGATCAGTTTACTAATATGTGTAGTAAAGCATACCTTTTTTCCCCAACTGTTCTTTATAATGTTGCTATTATTTAATAATGTAATAAATGGCCAGTCTACTAACTACTTCTAGAGAAAATGTATTTTTACAGAACTTATATGGCACAGCAGTCCTGTGAACTTATTTATTGAATGATTAACGTACAGTACCAGTTGATATAAATCATTGTGTGTGATAATATATAAGTATTAGATTAATTCACTTGTCAACAGAATATGTGGAAGGATACTCACTGAATGATACAGTGCACGTTGTGTTAAATGTGTGATTACACCAATTTTTTAATGGAAAAAGCATATGAAGCACTTTTATAGGGCATTTGGATTTCAAATGACTTTGTAAAACTAATTATTTGTGGGCAAAGGGTGTTTTTCTGTCTTTGAAGGTCTGTTTACTATTATTTTGTTATATCTTTAAAGACAAGTTCGAAGGGAATTTGAAAGATTTTGTGTATTTCTTCCACCTTAGTCTCTCACTGAGGATAACATTTTAAAGCTGGATTTTTGCAGGTAGTCTTTTGAATATAGTCACTGAAAATATACTGAGAAATGGAAACGTAGCGTTATTGCAGAGTTGCAAAATTCTCCTGCAAATAATAGCATTTGAATATTGAACAGCTTTTATGTAATATATTATGGCTGGTTTACAAACATAAGCTGTAGTTAAACTCATTTGAAGCACATGGGTGTGTGTATTACCTTTTTTAAGCCAGGAGAAATTACAATTTTAAATCATCACAAAATGTAAAATGGGAGGGGAAATCATCTGAAATGCAATTTTAAGGCCAAAAGAGACTGTTGAGCATGTAACCTAACCTCTTCATGTGCATGGTCTAGACTTTCCTCCAGTAATTCCCATATAAAAGTCCATGATTTCTGTCTGAGCTAAAATATGGCTTTTAGGAATACATCCCAAACTTAATTTTTAAAGACTTGAAAAGTCAGAGTGTCTGCCAGTCCCCAGGTATGTTGTCACCGTGGTTAGTTCTCCTCAGTGTAAAATCTACTTCACATTGCGGCTTTGAATTCATTCAAGATTCTACTTCCAGCAACCAAGCCTTGTTATTCTTTTGTTTCCTAAATTAAAGTGCTCTCTACTGTCAGGAGCCATCTTTCTGCTGAGGTATTTGTATACAGCATCATCAGTTTCTGAGCTTCAAGCTGAGAGGGAGTTTGCTAGAGCTTAATGCCAGGGATTACGTAGCCTGCTTCCAAATCACTGACACACAGCTTTATGTCTGTAAGTTGTCCTCAATGTCTGTGGCTGTGTTGTAGGTGTTGTCCCAAGCCCTGCTGTCACAGATGACCCCATGGCTTGGGGGGGTGTACATGATGGCAGACGTCACTCAGTATGCTCAGATAACTGAGCAGTGATGTTTTAGTGGATGCGCGAAGCTTTATTTTAACACAAGCAGCCAAGGTTCAAGAGCTTTGGGAAATTTCTAAATACTACAGAGCAGAGTTCCTCCACTACTAGTCCTAGGAAGGGAGGGGTGAGAGCATTAATTGCCTTTTTAAGGAAAGGAAGGCCCTTGCAAACCTCTAATTCAAGCTTTGCTGCTCAGGTTTGAGGGTCCCTGCTTCTTGGGAGCAGAGCCAGAGCTTGACTGAAACCAGAGCAGGGGTAGCTGAGGAGACAGAGTGGGCACCTGTGGATGGGCTGGAGCTGCCGGAGGGGCACTGCAATGTGACCAGGGCAGTGGGGAGAGGGCTGGAAGCAGGGTGCTGCTGGTCTTCTGTGCTTTGGCAAATCCCAACAGTGACGGAAAGAAGATGCATGTGATTCAGGGAAGTGTGCAGCCATGTGTGTGCATGGAAAATGTCATTGATGTGGCTGTGAGTCTGTGTTAAGCAGTGCTTTGACATCTCTACTCTTAGAAACTCGGGGCAGTTTCCCCTCTTACAGGTGGCTGTGGCAGAAGAATGCTGCCGTGCATAGAAAAAAAGGGAACTCATCACAAAAGCAGTTGTTGTTGTGGCACAAATAATAAGTTTTCTTTGCATGTGATTGATGTGACGAAGCCATAAATGTCAGACCAGTATGTCTTAGGATGGTGTATATGTATGTACCTGGGCTTTTAAAAGGCCCAGTTTCACAAAGCTTATAATAGTAATTAAGCTCTGAGGAAAAACTATTTTCATCGAGTGTGCATATTGAATTAAAGTTTAGATTCCATATTTTACCAAGTGCTTTAATATACTTAGGCATCCACAGTCAGGTGCAGAGGAGAGAGAAGCAAAGTTAAGAGGTAAATTTAAAGTTTCTACATTCACATCAACAGGTCCATTTATTTATTTTATTTAGTTGTATGTGTGTGTGTACAACCAGGGAATAAATATGTAGCAAACTACCTCCAGAGATCACCTGCTTCATAGTGTATGAGAGTGTGTGTGTGTTTGTGTATATATATATATGTGTGTGTGTGTGTATTTAGACATATATCTGGTTATGAAATGAAAAATGAGAATGTTGATGTAAGTTCGTGTTAGGAGTGGTGGGTTGGAAAAGAAAGCAAGAGGACACAAATGACAGGAAATCAATGCCCAGCAGAGGTAAGAACAACACAGAATATTTTCAAGGTGCAATATCATGAAAAAAACCCCAAGACTAAAAAAGATACTTTTTCATTATTATGTGGACAGAGTAGAAGATCACCACAGTTGTACAGAAAAGTGCTCAGCTCAGGGAAACAGTCAATAAGTATTTTCTTCTGAAGTCACAAAAAGCCAAATGATACATGTATATTAAGAAACAGCGAGAAGGAGAATGAAATACTTTCCCTTTCAAAAATAATTGGGAAAAACTTTAAACAGTACCTGATGATAACTTTTAGGCTGTTTCTGAGTTGGACTAGGATCTTTTGAGGACTCCTTCACCAATATTTCAAAGTGTCAAATGTGATCCTGTCCTGGAAAATGCTTTTTATCCACAGCAGGATGGCTTTCCAGGCAGTGCGAAGACTGGAGTGGTGACTGACTGGGGACATGTCTGTGGCCAGTGCAGCCCAGAAAGGCAGACCAACAGGTCACATGTCTTGAAGATCTTCATGCCTTTTGATCTAGGAAACAATGAGAAAACTCAGCAGCTCAATAATCACTTAAGCAGGGTTTTTGCTTTGCAGATTCAGGGTTTTTTTCATTCGTCTGCAATCTCTTAGTAGACTTTTAACAGGATTCCCCTTGGGGGGGGGGAAGTGGGAATGGGTGTCAGTTCCTGTTAGCTACAGGTTTCAAACTAATTTTTGTGACCTCTAAATCCTCTTATAAGGCATTTTTACCATGACAAAGCTCCTTGTTCTATGGACACGAACAATGTTTTTTCTTTTTCTTTTTCCTACCATTACCCGTGACTTTGTATCGTGGTATTAAAAGCTGTTTGGGAGTTCCAGCAAGCCTAAGCTAGCAGGTAAAACAGATCACTCTGCAGTTTGACCTCTCTCCATCATCATTCACTCTTTCATTTGTTGTATGACTGGTGAACTTTGTTTGGGTGAAGACTATAGTTTCTCTATTTTCTCTCAGACCATTGATAAAAGTGTTGAATGATGTCAGGCTGAGAATAGGTATCCAAGCATCTCATTGAAAATGCCCTCACAGAAATCACAATCCCTGATTCACAATTACTGCTGATTCATAAGTCAATAAATGTCACAGATATCTGTGTATGATTTTTAATAATAATTCTAAATTTAATGCTTTGCAAAAGTCTGTTACCAACAGAGTTACACTTCACAGAGAAACACCAGAGATAGTATCAAGTTTGTTGTCTGTCATAAAACTGTCACTTCTCAATAATAAAAATAAATTAAGAAACAAAGATGACAGCATACTCGTTTCATTGCCCATTTGCTGTTTTGTGATGTTACCCAAGACAACATTAGCCTAACTTGAATTGTTAGGAGTGTATGATGCACTATTATGTGTATAAGGAGCTGCATCTATTACGCAGTCTCTCCTGATTAGCTTGTCCTGTCCTTAATTTTCATTCTGCTAGAGAGAAACAAGATTCCTCTCTGGGGCTCTCTTGTTCTTAGCAAATTGAGCCAATCCTCCATGCCAAGGGAGGACCTGATCAGAGTCTGACTTAAATTTTCCCAGAATTACTGTAACAACAGTGAAATTTGCTCAACTGGCTGGAAAGCAAATGGGCCCAGCTTTGCACATCACTCACATGCCAGTCAGCATCTCTACTGAAGGAAGTGGTACATGATGCACAATACTCAATGTGGGGAGAACGGGGAAGCCAAAGCCTTGCTATCAAGTTGGTTCCAGCAGACGATAGTCGGTATTTCCTGCAGAATCCCTCTACCATGGTCAGGAAAGTGACAATGCAGATATCATCAGTTCAAATGAAAAGAAAGGGGTGATAGCGGACTGTTAAAGAGGCAGCACAGAATAAGAACCAGGACATGGTGCAGCACAGATGCCTCTTCAGGCAGCAAGGACAAACCATGTAGTCTTTCCCTGCAACTAAAGTGAATAAGTCTCCCAGCAAGGTAATATATTTCCTAAATTTTAAGAGAAATAGATTTCAGCTACCTTAAATGAATGGCAACCACCTATCTGAACGTCTTTGTAACTGGAGATTTTATATGGACTTCACATCTTAATTTCCACAGTTGCATTTTAATAAGCTTGCATTTCTAGCTAGTAGCAACCAGTGCCTTGTCAAGACTTCTCGAACCCAGTCCTCAGCAAAGGCTGGAAAATATATGGTCCCTACAAACCCAGACTACACCAGCCAGGGACAGCCTCACCAGATCCATGTGCTATAAGCACAACACAGACACTTTCTTCTTAGATGTTAATCGCTCCTCACTTGCTGCTTCTGTTAAAAAGGAAAAAAAAAGGCAACTAAACTATAGTTTAATAGATAGTCTGCAATACTGACAAGGTTTGCAATAGTGAGATTTTGAAAGTCTTGGCTCTTAGAAATAAGTGATCAGACAATGACCAGTAGTGGTCAAGAGAAACATTTGGAACATAGAAATCCAAAAACAAATGCAGGGAACTATACATTTCATTATTTTCTCTGTAATATGTAACGCAGGGAGCTTTTATAAGCTTTAGTCTGGCAATAACAGGTCATACTGCTATTTTTCCTTGCCATCATCTTTCCTCACCAGTCTCATAGTAGCCGGAAACGTACTTTTATTTATGGAAACTGGAGGATACTTGGAATTTGAGAATTGGGGAAAGGGATGTTCCGATCAGTTCCTGTCCTGGTAGATATCAGTGGTATTAAATATCTCCAGAGCTGGAATATTACACAATCTGTTAAACTAAAGATGGGAGAGGTGAAGAGTTGCTTAAACCCACTGGTTAAGAAATTTTTTTACGGCAATAACTGCAAAAGAGGAAGTCAATTTAATCAGGACTTTTTTTTTTTTTTAATAGCTTCTTACCTCTGGAAATCCTTTATTCTTAGATTTTTTTCTAGGCCACATCTGAGTTGAGCATAGTCGGATGAGGGTCTTTGTGTTCCTGTCTTGCAAATCTAAAGAACCGGTGTGTTGTCCCGTCAAGCAAAGACTGGCTTTTTGCTTCTCTAGGTTTGTTCCTTTAGCTCTAATGGTAAATAGATGAAGTCCTAGGGGTCTTTTTAGAGCAATCTGACACTTGTGATGCCAGAAAGGATCTCTAAAAGGATTATGGCTATGGAATGAGTGTTCTGCCTTGTATAACTTTTTTCATCTAAGTGGTAATTATCATTCTTCTAGAAAAAAAATAAAAATACAAAAACCAGCTGAAATGATGAACCAGATCTGATTTTGTCTCTGTTCCAAATAATAAAAATGTATCTTTTAGCCTTGTCCAAGTCCAGCCTTCCTCAGCCATATGTATCAATTTAATTTAGTATACCATGCAGCACAGAGAACTTAGTCTTTCTGAATACTTACGTATTATCCAAGAATAACCCTGTCATGAAAATAAGTTAATTATAAATGCCTCCCCTGTAAACTAGTTATAAAGTAGGGGTTTTGTGTGTTAGTGGAATACAAATAGAAAGAAACACTCTGTACTTGAATTAGCATTTTAATTTTTACTTTAAAAATCGAATGCTGTTGTTCAAAAGATTTTGTTCTTGCATTCATTGTAGCTATTCTAAGCCTGACTTCTAAAAAAAGTTTAGCTACATGAGACAGGAGGTTCTTTTCTTTAAAGCTAACAGCAACTTCCAAGGCATTGCTCATAAAGATGTTTAAAACTATACATTCAATAAGCAGATTATTGTGAATTTAAATGGTGGGAAAAACTATGTGAGAGCTGCCCAGGCACCTGGGAAGATGAGAAGAGTCATCAGTGAGTTAGTGGATAGAAGAACCTGCCAGAATCAGTTCAGTTCCCAGCTACACTGTTCCCTTGCCTCTGTCTTGATCAAAACTAGAATAATCCATCAAGATTTCTAATTGATACTTCTTAGCCTGTGCTGCTGCTGCAATTGCTAATGGAGAAAATTCAGAGAGGCGCATTCCAGGTCGCAGATGGCTGCTCCTGGTCGACATTTGCTGAGTCAAAGACAAGACATTATGGGTTGCAGTGTGCATCAAAATCCTTGTCTGTGCAGGCCATCTGCTCTTCATTTTACTTATCTATAAATAGGCTTAATAAAGCAGCTGACATCTTCAGAGGGTAATGTATACTTTTAAGGGAACAACGTTTTTGAGTAGGAGGCGCAGCTCTTCCTGTGTACAGATTTGATAAGAAATCGTGAGTGCTTGCAGTGGTGGGTATCTGTAGATGATGTAGTTCTTCCAGCATAGGCAAGCTGATTGCCACGATGTTGGGAAAGATGAGTCCAGCTCATGGAAATGCATAAGAGGACAAAATACAGCCATGAAGTCACTGATCAACATCTTCCCTTTTGTCCAGAGCAACATGCGTCAGGGAGGCTCAAGGTGCCAATGTGGTGTTTTATTTTCACTTAGTCATTATTTACAGAATTGAGTGTCTACTTGCTGGTTCCCAGGAAGGTGATGGCTGGGACTCAAAAATGGAACAACAATGAGAAAAAGGCCAGAAGGGATTGCCAGAGAAATTTAGTGTTCAGTTAAGCAATTAATTCCACTAAACAAGAAAATAGCATTTATAAAGTCATTCTGTGAATTTTGTAATCTGAAGTTCTTGGGGTTTACCAGCTGGTATTTAACAAAAATGCTTTGAAGGTTAAACCTCAACCTCAAAACAGCACTAAAATTTAAAAACTATATGAACTAAAAGGCAGATTTTAGTGTGTTTTCCATTTCTTTCTGAAGCTTCTTCTAACAGGTTTCTTTCTATCCCCACAGTTAGTTTAATCACTGATTAATCAAGTTACAAGTGTTTGTAATCTCTCCTAGATGCCAGCTGGGCTTCTTAGTGTCCTCCTGATCATACCACTGTGCACCCCATCTACACTGACTCTCAGCCAGAGGACCGCTTCATACCCATGTCACTCACTCTCTTTACAATTAAAGTAAATAGGAGGTTGTGTGCAGAATCTGTAGCTTACCATTATACTGGGAAGCTTTATCAGTCCAACTCCTTTGTAGGAGAAGGTTGCTAAGTGTGTCAGTGCAAAATTTCAGGACAAGTGATATGTTTTTTTATTGAATACAATACAAATGCAATAAAACCAGAAAGGCCTACAATAAAAGCTGAAAATAATTATAGTTTAAAATCAAGTTGTTCTTGTTCACACCAACACTTAAAGGATTTGATGTGCTGTGATGCTTTTATCTATTTACTTAGTTGTAAACTTGCTTAAATGTTTGGTGTTTATGGCTTCTTTTTTTTTTAATGCAGCTTTATACTAAATCATGGGAAAAATTAATGAAGGCATTTATTTTGACCTGTGAGAGTAAAAAATCATATAAAACCCCAACCTGTCACACATTTTAATGCTTGTGGCTGTTAGCAATCCTGCCCTTTGACACAGGGTCATGAAATACTGAGCAAATGACACAATTACACTCACCCTTTCCACCCTCTGTGATGGGGAGGCAGTCACTCTGACCTCCCACCAACCCAGTCTCTTCATCCGACCACCACCACCTTTCTTTTGAAACACCCCCATCCCCATCCTACCTGCCTGTCCTCACCTGGCCTTTCTGTGACCTCCCGTCCATCAAAATCCCTGACACCTAATTCCCAGTCCCATCCTTCCCCTCATTGCTCTGGTTATTTCGCTTCGTCTCTCATTTTTGCCCAGATTGTCTTTAACCCTTGGGCTACCACTTTCCTCTGTCAGCACTGTGCATTTAAAGCATCCAACTCTGGCTCATGCCTGACATGTATATCAGCCATATGCGTACACAGAAGAAATCTCGGGACCATCCAGGGACCCACTGCTGAAAATATTGTCTTGCTTTTTCCATTTTTCTCTGTTACAGATTGTCATCTGCATGCTTAAGTCATACGCCCGCATGCCTTTCTTCAGAGCAAGCACTGCTGGTTCCTTCTGTCCTCAAAAAACCCTTTTCCCTCCCGTAGTCCTGTTCTGAGTAATTTTAGTCTCTGAATACCCTGATGGTTGCCTCACCTTTCCCTTCTTATTTTGTTCAACACATAATTTTCCTGCTTTCTTTTCTGTGAATTTCTCTCAATGAGGTTTCTAATGATCTGGACAAATAACCTGAACTGAGCTTTGGACCTGTCATCAGTCACTTCACCGTGGTGGCTTAGACTCACTGTAACACTTACCTTTGCTTAAAAAAGTGTAGTTTCAGAGTATGGTCTTTTTTTTTTTTTTCTCTCCCCCACACCCTCCAGTAATTTCCTCTTCTGTAGGTTCTCTTCTTGCAATATCTTTTGATCAATTGTTCATCTATCACCCAACCTCCAGCCAGTTTATGTGAGCATTACATTTTTATGGACTTGGGATCAGACTCTCGTTTGCACAATATGGTTCTTTTCCTCTTGGTTTGCTTTCTTTTTCACCAAATATCCTTCCTCTTACCTGAGTTTTATTTCTCATGGACTGTCTTTCCTCTGCTGTTCTCCATTGGTTTCTGCTGGTGCTGTTTCCTTAAAAGACAGCAGCAGACAGCAAGTGTGTATGGGGAACAGTAAAGGATTGTAGCATTCCCTGGGAACTTTTGTGGGCAGCCTGTCACAACCACATATCTAGGTCTGTTCAGGCTTGGTGTGGCCTTCTCTTTGTTACTCCTATTTCTTAAGCCCAACTCCCTCCTCAAACCTAATTTCAGGAAGCACAGAGAAGCTCTCTTTCTCTCTTCTGCGAGTGTTACATCTACAACTCAGCACCATTAGCACCACCTCTGTGACCTGCACGTTTAGGGTCGGTTTAAATCCTGATAATTACTCCTGAAAAACATTTACCCTGGCTGGCCTTATGCCCCTATTCCAACAGAAAAACTAAGATCTATGTGTTGCCTCCAGTTTCACTTATTGTAATCTCTGCTGGCACCTACACCTCCTACTTCAAAGCCCCATGAAAGGCAGCCGTCAATATCCCCTTTCTTGCCTGTCATGATGACCTTATTACCTCCCTCCCTGAATCCTTGTGCTGACACCTTTGACTGTCACTAGCTTAAATTTCTTGTTCTTTTGTCTTCTGGCCTCCCATAACTCTTCCCCTAGCCAAGCAGATTCCCTTTCTTTTTGTCCTACTCCCGGCTCTTTCTGTTCAGACGCTTCTGCCGTTCATGCTCGTTTTTCAGCCTCTCCCCCAGCTCTCTCCCCTTGACCAGGGCTGCAAAGGGCTTGATGTTGCTGTTGATTACATCCATTCATAAGAAGCCTCCATGCTTTTTTTCACAGACAAAGGAAGAAAGACTTGGGTTTTTTTCTGTACATCCTCCTGTGCCCTGACTAGCAGGACGTTATGGATTTGCCCTGGTCACCTTGCCTGTCACTCATATTCCCCTCCTGAGGCAACTCTTAGCCAAGGTGCTCAGGCAGTCTTGGGGAGGGGAGTCTCTGCCTCTGACTTTGAGGTCTATAGGAGGCACTCAGGCAATGTGAAAGGAGTTTTAATAATTAACCATGGCAATTCAGGCATACAGATGCCACGGCTTATTTTGACTTTGGAGTATTTGGTTGTCCCTAAGATGAAGCTGATTTCCCTGCTGTCTGCACTGAGTTGTGGCCGGGGACATCATTGCCACATCTGAGTGGTGTTTCCTGAGTTGGAGCATTTTGTTTCAGTGATGAATGGCTTCCTGTACGCTTTGAAGTATGCTAATCATGTTGTATGTTTTATAGTTCGTTCTGTTTGCACTTACAGATCAAAGTTCAGTTATGGATGCTCATTCCACTGAGCTAAAATAAATTAATATTTTTATATTCTTCTATTTTGTTAAAATTTTTGGTCACATTTTCTTTCCTTGTGTGGGCAGAATTCAATGTCTTAACACCTTCAATTAATTTCTAATATATTTGTTTTTTTCTGATTAAATACATGAAAATCAGAAAGACAGCTCCCAATTTTTCTGAAGCTTTCCTTTTATTCCTGTTCTGCAATAAGGTCTGCAGTAGTCACCTGCAATTTCAATATTTTGCTGGTAACTACTCGTAAACTTTTGCTGCCCGAGAGACGCCACGTGAGGATATATTGAGCTGTATTTTCTGCCTTGTGTCTGCAAATCCCGCAGGGTGTGACTTGTGGACAAGAAGGCTTGGCAGAGTTGCTGCAAGGTGGGCAGTAGGTGCCTGTGCCTTGGCACACATGGCACAGCGAGAAAGTTGTCTGTGGCCGTACACAATCAGCATGGGCAGCGTGGCTATCCCCTGGATGGAGAAATCCCCTGCATGTTTTAGTCTGAGGTAGTGTCTGACTGCCAAGGGCCAGACACAAAGCCTGGTCAAATCCTGGCTTTCAGAAGTGGCATCATGCTTGAAGTCCAGGGGAGAGCATTGTCTGTGTTCACTGGGCCAGCGGAATCTCCGAAGCTGTCAATGTTTTAAATTTCTAATATTGCATTATCATGCTCATGCTTTATCAAATTCAAATTTACTAATTTGCTTTAGTTTATATCTGTATTGAAAGATGTGATTTAAAGGGCTTTAGGGATGGGTTCTACGGGAGTACACTGAAAACTGTTTGTAATTTACACTGGTGATGGAGTTTGTCTGAGGCAAAATGATATTCAGTATTACCTACTGATGAACTCGTGTTTTTCTTGATTTTTTTTTTTTGATCGGTAGTTTTATGCTTTGCAAAAGGATTTAAACAAAACTAATATTAACCCGTCATGGATGCTGTCCATGAGTTTTGTAGAGCTAAAAAAAGCCACTCCTTCAAGAAGAGTTCCTTGATAAAATTAAGTCACTGGCATAGGTGAAGCTTTTTACTTACATTTTCTATGCACTTTTTTCCCATTTATTGGAAATAATGTTTACAGGAATCTACTAATTTCCTAATTACTTGTAACTCTTAGAAAAATATTCTACCAAAACTTGGGATTTTTAAGGTAGCAGTCATGTGCTCAGCCACTTTAGGGTGCTAGTTTGTATTGTCTCCCTCCTTATTTATTAACAGTCATAATTTCTCACTGGTATTTCTTCCCCCTTCGCAGCCGCAGTGAATTTATAAGAGTCCTTTTGTTCTCTGTAATCACTTTAGCTACCACTAAATCATTCCTTTCTGCTGCTCTTATCTTTTCTCTGCAAGGCTAAAACGATTGTAGCTTTCTTTCATTTTTCCCTCCTTCTCTTTCTTTTTCACTTTCATCTGTGGGCAGCTCCTACCGAAACAGTTGCCTTCCATCCTGCTTTTCAGAAACTGTTGTTTTCTGCTCCTTCACTCAAGCTTGCATTCAGAATTTTCCAGCCTTCTTTCCTGCTCCTGGATTTGAGTGCTCCTTGCCTCAGAGTGACTTATAATAACACTTAATATTCAAGAACTGATTTTCATCTGCAAAGTCCTTTGTAAAACTTAATTGATGAACTGTAACGCATTCTCTGAAGGTGTTCTTTTATCAAATTCTGAGCACTCTGTGGATCTGCTCTGTGCTCTGAAGAGGTAAAGTAACTCATGAGTATTGCCCTCAGTGCTTTCTTTTATGAGGCAGATGTGGCCTTAATACTCAGGGAAGAGCTCAGTCTAACCTGAGTTTGGGGTGAGTGTTGAACAAAAATTTAAGAGAAACTTGGCTCCTTTCAGGAAAGGGTGCCCTTTAAAAGCTCAGTCTCAAAGTTGTTTCTGGAGCCAGAAATAAGTGTAAATAACAAAATAAGATGGAGATAAATGTTCAAACAATTTACCTGCCTCTGTAGTTTTTGATTAAGTTTTGAAGTAAATGCTTTATGCATTGATTATTTGCTTTTTAATGATCTTATCAAGAATGATTTTTAGAGATGAAAAAATGCTTTTGAATGTGGATGTGAATGGGCACAAATAGATCCTCTCCGATATGAATACCTGCCATTCAGACAGGATGAATTGCTTTTCAGATTTATGCAGTTTCTCTGATCAGTTGCTACACTCAGGAGCAGCCAAAAATACCAATAAAAAGGCAGACTTTTTGGGAGCAGGTCAGCAGTACTCTGCCTGTAGTTAACTTCCCAGCCCTCTCTGCCTTTCAGAGGCACTGAGCAGCAGAAGGGTCTTCTCCTGTATTTCCTTCTGTGCTGATTTTATTTTGGACATTCTGAAGAGAAAGTGTTAAAATACAACAAAAAAGGCCAACAGCTTTGGAGAATCAAAGGTAATATCACTCGTTCTCACTAGAGCCTGAAGAGATGTTTTAGCCAGGGAATTATTAACTGAATAAAAAACTTCCCATCAACAGACCATCATTTTGAACCTTCCATCTCCTGAGTGAAGAGAGGCAGCTGAGGCAGCCCTCTGAAGGCAGGGAGGTTTCATCCAACCCTTGGAGAGGGAGAAGTTCTCAGCTGGTAGTATCTCTCTGAAAGTTGACATCGGAGCTCAGAAATTGGCTCCTGGTTCAAAGCAAATCCCCTAGTTGTCCCCACTTGCTGTGCTTTGATTTACATCATGGTGTGGTTTTGGTGAACACGCACTGGGTTCATTTTGGAGAAGGCTGACCTGAAATGTGCAGTTAAGGGTTGTCCCAACCATACTCCAAGTGCTAATGGGCATTGAGTGCCTGGGGCCAGCGCTGAGCTCATCTGGAACATTGACTCCAGGAAACACATGGCCTTAGTTCTGAAGTACAAATGTGGGGTTTTTCCACAGATTCTCCTGTTGTGCCACTCTGGAAGACTGAAATTTAGGAGAGTCTTATCTAATAAAAAGGAACTAGGTTCTAGCTGTGATTTCTGGAATTCTGAACTTGTAGAAGTATTTTGCTTCCAGCATGCTTTGTGTTTTTGGAACAATAGGTTTAATATAGGGAAGTTGCAGAAAGGTTCAGCAGCCCAGACTCAGAAATAGTGCCATATGTAGTTATGACAGTACTAATGATGTTGTGCTGATCTCTAGGCTGCCAGTTTCTGATATTGTCACAATTCGGTTGAGGGCAGCCAGTACTTTCTCTGTAATTTCTGGCCTGAGATGGATGGTTGGGCTCCTGTCGGGAGAGATAGGGCATTTTATGTAGCAAGTGTATTTTGAGACACAGGATGACTATCACATCATCTGTGTGAAATGATAACAAGTTCATTTTTCAGCATGAAGTATTTCCACTGTTACTGGGAGCAGTTGTTTTTCACTGCCTCTCACTGTCATTGAGTTTTTCACTGGCTCTAAGATATTTCAGGATCTCTTGAGTGGTTTTTCCATTGCTGAAGTCTGCCTACTGTTAGATACTGAAGATTATGACAAGTACCTCACACACAGGGTGACTATTTTGGTTGCAGTTGTAACTACATCCCTCCTTGCTACTTAGCAGCAAATTTAGGTATCTCAGTATTACGGCAGATGCCTGCTATAGTAACAACTGTGGTGCCATCTCAGAATGTCCACCTGCATTTAAGGTATTGCACTAAAAGGGTGCAGTCCTCCTGGGAATCCCATGACTTGTCTTTCAGCTGCATGCAGACACCCCAGATACCCTGTAACTTCTAAAATGGTGCAAGCTACCACTGGTTAGGTAGCTAAACCCCTACTCCAGCATGCTGTCGTAGGAGCTGGTGATGAAAAGCACCTCCAAACCTCTTAGACAAGCCAGGGAAAGCGAGGTATTGCAGGGTAACACACGGATTCATGAGATGAGCATAGCTCTATTACAGGAGGAAAGGAGTGAGTTTTTTCCCTAAGATTCTGTTACATATTAGATGAAACATTTGGCAAAAGTGTTGCATGAATCACCAGGGAGATATTGTTTATCCTCGAGTTGCCCAGGCGTTGCATAGTTTGGTGTCTCTCTAGCTTTGCCTATTTGTCACAAATAGATCATGCACAGTTTGGTAGTAGCATAATATCCCCTGTATGTTCTGTTGTTCTATACAGCTTATCAAGGCTTCAGGTGAAATTAAGTTTATGGCATCCTAATAAGCTACGGTATTTCTTTACTAAACGAGCAGATGATGCTTTCTGGAAGGAAACAGAGCAATAACTTTATCTGGTAGCATAGGCTTGCTGCCTTTGCCTCTGTCTCGTAGCTCTGTTCAGACTAACAGGGAGGTAAGAGCTTAGCCTGGGAATTAAAAAGTTTTCTTGTTGGGACTGTGAGAGAAGGAAGCAATGTTAAAGACAACAGCAGATGAAGTGTGTATGTAAGCAAGCTCTTGGCACATCCAGTTTAGCTAGCTGTTTCACAGCAGCATCGTCTTTGAGGGGATCACTGGTAGGAAGTGTGGTGGTGACAGCAGAATACACCTGTGCCAAAGTACCTGAGTATGACTCTTCTGGTTTAAGTAAGTGTAGTGAAGATTTTAGATTCTCATGCTCTCCTGTAGGTGCGAATCAAAACCTTTTTGTTTCAATCACAACAGAAATCTTGAAAAAGAGCGTTTTGCAGAAACTACTGATTTTGATCATAATTTCGAGTTCGATTTTGAAAATGAAAGAAGTTTTAGTGGAATAGTACTGGGATTTGAATACATTTGTTAGAAATGAGGTGGGGTCTAGATGCGCACTGGAAGGTTCCATAGGTTTTGCTTGCAATTAAATGCATGTGTAAGTTACTTTGATTTTTGCAAAGCAAGTGCTCAGACTCTATAAAAAAAGAGAGAGAGAGGGAGAGAGAGAGAGTGAGGGAGAAAATAAAGACTTCTCTAGTAAAACCTTCTTAATCTCACTTATTTTGATGATTTTTTTCAAATTTGTCCATCTTTATCAAACCCCAGGAATGTATAATTAAGATCTACGTGTTTCTTCTAACTCATATTTCAGGGAACAGGATGCCTTAATACATAAAATTCACATTCAGCATCAGAAGTAACATTTTAAGAATCAGCCTACTGCCTCAAGGCTTTTCTTTCTCTTTATTTCTTTCCCTGCATTTCTCTCCATTTGTACCTCTGAAAGCCAGCTCTTCCATTTACAAAGTCATTTTATTGGGAATTCCAGTTCATCAGGTGCTGGGAATATGCAGTTAGCTAGTATTCCCTTTGCTTTACAAGTGGGAGTCAGAACATACCGACTAATAAGGGCACAGTATCAGAGAATAAGGAGACAAAAAAGTAATGAGAAAAAACATTTCTAGGCCTTACAGGAAAGTCTTATGCAAATGTGATAGAGAAAGAAAGGAAAGAAAGAGGAAATAAACCAAAATGGACATTTAAAGAAAGGAATTATGCAGATACATATCTTGATTTTCACAGGCATTATTAATTTTTTTAATTAAATCGGGTCTTGTAAAATATGTAGGATTTAGAGTTCTCTCATGAACAGCATGATCAAATGACAATTCTTTCCCCACTTTATACTCTCAATATAGCTCAGCAATAATGTATTTTCTCAATTTAAAAGCTTTCTTAGGTCTTATCTCAAAGATCAATTGTGCTTAGCAGGAAAAAAAGTCAAAGCTTAAGGATGAAGTGACATGCTTTTACTTAAATTTTCTAGGGAGCGCTGCTGGCAAATACTATTTCTCCTGGTAATGATAATATATTACTGAAGGAAAACATTTTACTGCTACAGTGATATTAGTAATATCATCTGACAACTTATCAAGATAGCTATAGACCACTAGTAATTTCACCAGGAATGTAAAGTATGCTATTGGATTGTGAAAAGGAAGAAAATAAATTCAAACCAATTGAAAACCAAGTTAAAAGCAACTTCACACAAAGCTTGTTTTAACAGGAAGAAAGAAAAAACATTATGAAGTATATTTACGTCTTGATGTGTACCCTTATTAACATAAAAGGTGAAGGCTTATTTCTGACATTAATTCAGCAGTCTTAACCCATTTCAGAATTTCACCACAGATGGAATTATTTAACTTTTAACCACATCAATGTTTTGCATTAAAGCACCTAAACACATAGGCGTGTATGTGCTGAGCCTGGAACAGCCCAAGGATTGAATCTTAACTTTTGGTAGCGAGTGATGGGAATCCTGAGTTACTAGAAAAAGAGAAAAGGGAAAAAAAATTGTTCATACCTCCCAGTAAAGTAATATTATGGCTTTTACCGTTATTCCCAGCTGTAAGCAGGTGTTCTTTCAAAGTGACCCAAGGAGACTGCAACTTGTGAGCAGCTGTTCCCAGCTTTGACCAGCATCTGAACCAGACTTTACAGTCTCAGGTTTGGGGTCTTTCACTGCTTGTCACCCATGGTTTCATCTGAGCTGTCAAGGACATTGTTCAGGATGAGGGAGAATCACATAGCAGCTCCCACCCTCTTCCATGAAGCTCAGAGGACTTGCAAAAGGCAGCCAAACATGGAGGGTTCTTGGTCTCCTTCCCATCACCTGTGACCAGTCTTCTCAACCACAGAGCTCACCCCAAGAGCAGATCAGGAGGAGGACCATGTATTGACTGTGCAGGGAAGATCAGGGACATCAGAGCGGGTCTGGGACATATTGTTAGCCACAATCACAAGCCCACCTGGTGCAGCAGAACCAGGGAAGTGCCTCCACAGATATAGAAGTGACCACCAAACATGATTGGTTACTGGTTTTTTGTTCACTGGGCGTGAATCAGCCAGATGGACCACAAAATACAAAATTTTAAAACCACTGGCACTATTCCCCTGATTTGATACCACAAAGTGTCATCTATGGCTTGCTTCACTCCTCATCCTGCATTCCACAGCCTCATGGAATGCAGATAGGAAAAAACTGGGTGAGGAGGTGGATCCACAGTAGCAGAAAGAGAGTGGTTTGTGTGGTTCCCTGTTTTAACATCTGATACACAGTCACAATACAAATGTGTGTTGTTGACAGAAATGGCCAGCTGGCAGAGTGTGTGTCTGTGCCTCTGATATTTTAAATTTAGGATGTCTGCTGCTGCATCCTGATTCATGGACATGATGACGAGGTTTTCAGAGCCCCTGATTGTTTAATGTAATCTGTTTACTATGAAACATCTGATAGCTATTATAGAAAATGTCACATAATTTATGATCCTTTTTGCCATCCCAAGAGAAAAAAAAGAGCGTTTTATATCAAGAAACATTTCAATAGCTTATAGGCAAATGGACAAAATGCACAAATGTCAGATGCACAGCCCTGAGCAGTGGGGACATGAGCTGACTAAAACTCTAGTTGCATTTACTAATGCCAGATAATTGACATGATAATAGAAGATTACAGATATGGGTATTGTTTGTATTCTAATCCTATTTTCTGTGATTTTCACATTGCAAAGACTACTCAAAAATTATATCCTTTTGGTATTGAGATTAGTTTTACAAATAAATTGAGATTTGTGAATGACACTTCAAATTAGCACTAAGGTAATGTTCTGGGGGAGGCGGATAAAATGGATGCTGGAAAACCTATTGCATTTCCAATATGATTATAGTAATTTATCCAACATAACAAAGAAGTATCTCTTTCACTTTTCTGTAATTATCGTAGGGTAAATTTTTTGTTTTCAAATATAAATATTTGTTCTCCAGACTTATGATTATGGCAAAAAGCATTTACTTCTTTTTAAAATAAAAGAGTAAGCTCTAAGAATGCTTTTCTAATTAAGAGACAGAATATAAAATGATATAATACTTGAATGATGGGATTTTGTATAAAAAGACATTGCTCTCTATGAGTCTTTTTATTTACAGGGGAACATGAGCATTCCTGATGGATTTCACTGGGGTTTTATAGGCAAACAGTTGTTTCAATTTAGACATTCCATTTGTATTTTCAGAGGAACAGAAAGCTAAAACCAAGCCAAAATATTAGTGGTGTGTATATATGTGAAAGAAAATAAATTGTTATTCGAAGGTGGTTCTTTCAGACGAGTCAGTTAAATGTGAATGAAAATGAAAAGCTACAATTCAATAGCATTTTGTGAATTATGCTTTATGAAAAAGGAAAGAGCCTCTACCTTTGACAAGACAATTTGTAGGAGACAGATTTTTCATGGCTTCTGTTATTGTGCTTCAGGAGCAATAAAGAGGCAGGCGGTGTCCTCTTTGTCAGTTCAGGGGCTTCCAGTCTCTGTGTGTGTGTGGCAAAACACTATCAGCAGCACTCACAAATATTCCATAAGCTAAGAAAGGTTGGCTGAGGTTCCAGTGAAAGGAATTTCTTCTTTTCAAAACCGTTGACATTGTGCATAATCCACGTAGATATAAGTGCATGATTTATTATTAGCAAAGCCAATTCATTTTTTAAATTCCATTATTTGGGATTCTGACTGCTTTACCCAGACCTGTGTGTTTCTTTGCTAAGCTTTTTACTTTATAAACAATGAAGAATTGTGACCCCTTTTTTTCACTATCTATCTTTGTCCTGGAGAGTTGAGAGAAGAGGGAATTTCCCCTTAGTCTGGATTCCCTTTGCTCTTCCTGGAGCGTTACAGGTTGCCCCAGTCTTGTTCTACTGTTATCACTGAAATACTGTGCTTAGAAAACTGCTTTTTAAAAAAATGATAAACAAAAGAAATCCCATATTTTCTCTTCCCACACCCAACATAGCATATTTTGCCTAATTAGGCAAAGGAAAGATGCTGTTTTAGAGAATTTTTGATATCATAGTTGCAATGAGTGCAACTTAAGTCTTGTCTTTCAAGTGGTAGGATTTTTATCTTCCTTCATATCTTATTTATGGCATTTTGGCTGGCCTACTTCTATTCCCATTGGAAATTTCCCAGAACATGCCTTGTAAGATGCTGCTGATGGAAGAACTGGCAAGCTGTCTCCCCATCAAGTGTTGCCAACAGTATCTTCTCTTGTAACAAGCGATTGAAAGAAGATTTTGAAAGTTTTTGTCACAACTCCTAAAGCACGATGTTCGGTAGCACTGATGCTGCTTGTGCTCCCCTGTGTGATTTTAGAGGAAGCAGGACAGCAGTACGAGGTATCAACTTGTTCAATCCTCATTAGTTCTCTGCATTGCAACTTCTTTCATGCAAATAGCAATTCATGCCTCTTACCCAGCTTTCATGTTTCAACTCAGTACCACCATCTCCCCATCAGCCCTTTCTTCAGCAGGTTCTCTTCACTCCCTCTCTTTTACCGTACTCTTCCTCCAGGCCTCTCTCCTTGCCCTCCTTCCTTCATGGGAAACATGGGGATACCTTCATCCCAGCCAGTTCTTTCTCTTACTCTCATAAGAACTTTGTGTTTCAGTCTGTAACTTGTATATGAGTTTGAAAAGTGACTTACTGTACGTTAAAAAGGAGCCCTGGGGTGGAGCATTTCCAAGTGACCTGGCTTCCGTGCAAGCCTACAAACTGCAGTGTTGAATAGTTATTGCTGATGATGGTGGCAGCAATACCTGACTATTTGTGTCTGTAGTTAGGGTGTAGGAATGGCTGATAGTTCCTCATCTTTAAAGCTGGAAGAGAACTGAATTAATTAAAGAGGACAGGGTGCCTCATGGCTTTATTCCTGTTGATGCTGGTCAAGCAAAGCTAAATAGATAATGCCCTGTAACTTCTAGTTACCTGAAATAACTTTGCTTTGCTGAGATTGAACAATAATTAAACACAATAGTTAGAACCTAATGTCTTTGGAAGAAGACATGGAAACTGTAAAACCCATTTTTAACATCTGGACACCTCAGAGTTAGCTAGAAGCTGCCTTGTTTGAACATCCACTTGGCAATTACTTTGAAAAATTACTCACTATTAGCACAGGGTCTGACTCCAAGACCAGTATTAGGTTTTAATTCTGATCCAGGAACTTCTGAAGAACATAATCTTTTCCTCTGAAGAACATCATCATTTCCTTTCAAATCTTTAGGGTTTTAGAGAAGCATTTCATTCTTCAGCCAAGTATCTGTGTTATTACTAGTTCTGACATTTACACTGACTTGTATGCTAGCTTTCTGATCTCAGGAGCATACATTGCAGATGCAGCACCTTGTAACAAGGCACTAGAATTCACTGGAAGACTATAATCATCTACAACTGGAATATAACCATATATTAAGGGGGAAGAAAATGTTAAATGACATTGCATTATTTTGCTGGGGAACAGGTTTCAGCATTAATTTGGATTTAATACATTTGTAATGGAAGTCTGCTTTACATTGGACACAGTGAATGTTGAATTATTTAGATGGGGTCAAATTATAAAGCATTGTGCTCATTTGTAGTTCTTACTTGTAAATGAGTAGACTTCTTAAGCCTCTCAAGTAGTGAGCAATCCACTTCAGCCTTTTAATAATTATGATCTGTGCTTCTTTACACTCCTGAGCTTTTGAAAAGGACGTAATTATTTCTCCCCCTGCCCCTGAATGTTACCTATGTGGTATGAGATCTCAGAAATGAGATGAAATGAACATGAATGAAGAAAGAAATGAAGATGAAATAACATGAAATATGTTAAATTTTTTTTTCGCATTTTCCTTAATCTCTGCCTTGCTTTTCTCAGCTGTACTGTGGTAGACGTGGAAATGAGTGCTGCCTCAGAGGTGGGATACTGGTTTTTCCTCCTTCAGAGGATGAAGTGGAGGGAAGGGGAAAGGAGACACGTGCATTCTTTTCACCTCTGCCTGTGAAGGCTTGCTTTTGTTTCCACATTTGGCCAGGTGAGAGAAAAAACACAGAGTTCAAGGCAAAACATCTTAGAGCCTTTAAAATTGATTGTACTTTATTTAGATATATATTGATATATATTGATATATATTGATTTGTACTTTATTTGACTTATGTGTAACAATACATGCAGAGCAGACAGGTCACTTATCCTGCCTGGAATTGATCACTTTCAGGCTTTCTCAGAACTGAACTTTCAAGATACTCTCAGTGGTATCCATTCATATATTTTCATAAAGAAAATTCCCTATAGACCCATCCTAAACTGTTAAAAATATGGAAATAATTGGGTAGCAGCACATCTTCTAGGGGTAGCAAGGAAAGTTAACCCCTGCCATGCTCACAGAAGGAAGACACCAATTAAAAAATGTGGTGAAAACATAAAGGTTGCATTTTTTTCACTTGATAAACTGTCATGGCATTTTATTTTAATATCTCTCTGAGTATTCTACAGTTATGGTCGAGGAGATTTTATTTATTTTATTCCCTTTGTCTTCAGGTGATTATGAGTCTTCAGAGAATTTACCTCTAGGCTAAAATGTGTTTATAGCAAGGATCTCAAGTGGTTTCACTTAGGGTACCCATTTATACTGAATATGTCTTACTGAACCACTTGCCCCACTGTATAATATTCTTTGACCCTACAATTTTAAGTCATACTGTAGTCACAATGGTAACTTAGATAAGAGAAATGATGCTGGGAAAGTATCTTCATTGCTTATGTGAAGTGGTTTAGTTTCAATCATTTGTAACATAATACAAAAAAGTGATGTCACTTTTTGATAGATCTTTATATATGAAAGCTTTTCTGTGTAGTACCTCAAATACTGTAGTTTGATAAAAGCATTTATAGTCTTAAGGACTCTAAACTTCAAACCTCTTGTCTGAATTTCAGGAAAACATGATCTTGCATTTGCCATTAAGTTACATTTCAGCTTGTGTATAATAGCTGCCTGCTTGTCCTTCAGTCCTTCACATCTGTTATATTCCATATACACACCCTTAGATAGTTGTATTTGGCTTAGAATGTAACATGCGTCACAGGTGGAGTGGGGATACGTGCCTGACACTTAAAAAAAGAGACACTGAGGGAACCCAGAAGGCTAGAGAAAAGTCCCACTGCATTCTTTCTTCCCCACATTGGAAGACAATCCTTATTTACTATTGTCTGCATCATTATGATGCTGGAAGAATACTTAAATCATACTGCGTTTATCTGTGGGTAAAGGGAAGACTTTACCTTATCTTTCTTGACATTTGGACTCAATTTTAGAGGGGTGAAATATAGAGAAAACTTGACTTGCACATATAAATGCACCAATGTTTCCTCAAACGCACTGTCGCCTACTTATAGTGTCTCATAAAGTAAAACTGAAAAGAATTGTTCTGAAAGCTAATCACATGCATGCATCTTAAGGCTGGTTGTTTTAGCTTTTCTTGTGAAGTTGCACACTTAAAAAACCAGGAGCAGCACACCTCAGTTTTCTTGTGAAGTAGACCAACAGAGGTTGAGAAAAGTCTTCCAACGCTCGGGGCACCTCCAGGTCTGACTCAGGTAAGCTGTGAAGCCGGGGGATCCATGGCTGCAGCTTCTGCTGCCTGAAAATTCATCTCTCCCTCTTCTCTTTTGAGTCCTCTGTTTTTTATTGCCCCCCTACAGAAGAGGTGTGATGGCTGCGCTGGGCCAGCTTCAAGGACATGCTGACTTCACAGCATAGCAAGGGAAAAATTTTATATTTGCTTGTTTGTAATGCTTTGTCAATGTAAGGCAGTGTATGAGAACACTGCAAGCATCTGCCCTGCTGCTATAGTGTGTAGTGAGGGTCTCAGACTTGGCTGGGGCAAGCAGTGGAGGTGGAAAACCAGGACGAGTTGTGTCAGGGCTCTTGTTGGGGAAGCTGGAGGAAGATAAGGGAGTATAACACCTGCCTGGAATGGGTGTTGGTCAGATGTATTTGCCTGAAATGGTCAATTGCTTAAGGAAAACGCTTGTAGATCGAATTTGCTGGGGATTTGCACAGCAAATACAGTGTGGTGCTAGCTTGAATGTTGTGCTTCTCCAGGACAAAATTAACTCCCTGAATTCCTTTTGGGAGGCAGCCAAAATGCTGCCAAAATTATGCCAGGTGGAGATCACAAAGCAACATGGATTATATCCCTGGAAATGTCTCCTTCCCCTCTTTAACTTCCATGCTGAGAAAATGCTTTTCTCTGAGTTGGACTGAGTGGTGGGAATGGAAATGGCTAGGACTTAGGAGTGCATTTAGTAAAACAAGAATAGTAATAGCAGTTTGGGTTTTTTTGTTTATCTCAGGGGGAAGCTAAACAGCCTTTTTAGAGACTGTGAGACTCTTAGTGGATAGAAACACAAATTGTGTAGGATAATTTAGAAGATTGTGCCTTAAATTTAGTTTGTGACACAACACCCTAAGACTTCACTGGAGTTTTCAGAAAAGTTTTTCCCCTTTCTCCTACAAGGGTACTGGGTAATAATGTTATTATCTACATGGTGATTTTCAGCCAAATGTTTGTAATTGCTCTACAGCTGTAAACATCAGGGGTCTCATTGTACAGCAGCTGCAGAAAAACATGATGAGTTTCGGTACATATCTTTGAAAAGGACTCCATTTTTTGCTACAGAAGAACTAGGTTTGATGTTTTTCATCTTCCATTTGTTGTCTCTGAACTTCTTTTTCCGTTCTGCTGTGTCCTTTTTTGCAATAATGGACCAGACAGCACACATTATTAAAAAGGTAGGGTACACTCCAGATTATATGGTGACATAATAATGTACTCTGGTTTATGCGTTGTTCTCTTCCTAATAATTCATAACATTCAGTTTTGGGGTTTTTTATGACTACTAAGTATGGACTTGACATTTTTGTAAAACTGCTTATTATAATGCCAGCATTTTGTTCTTAAATGGTAATAGCAGTCTCAGGATGTATCATTAATAAATATGTGTATAGAAAGTTGGATTTTCTTCCATATGGTTTATTTTACATTTATCTTCATTGAATTACATCAGCCATTTTATAATCCAGTCACTCAGTCCTGTAAGTTTTCTTCAGCTTTTCCATTAGCCATCTGTGTTAGCACCCTGACACAACCAGAAAGTCTTTTCACCTTACTGTTCATATCCTTTCCAATCACTTATGAACAGATTGAAAAACAAGGAAGAGGACAGACCCCTCTTGGACTCCACTAGGTGCATCCTGTTGATCTGAAAGTGACTGTCTAATGTTTTTCTGAGGTTAGACAACCCTTTCTCCATGTGACCATTACTTTGGTGCATTAGCTTATTTAAAGTTTTTGATGAAGGCTTTTATCAAGTGCACATTTAGGCATCTGAGGATCTCCCTTGTCCACCTGCTTTTTTATTCCTTAAAAAGAGTCCAGCAGGTTTCTGAGGTACAGATCCCTTTTCCAAAGTCCCGTTGGCTGTTCCACAGCATACCATATTTGTTGGGGGGGAGGTTTCTACTATAGTTTTGTTCTTCTGACTGCTTTTCTGCTAATTTGCCTGGGAACACTCTACAGGAACCTTACACAAATTAGGAAACTGAAAGTTTGCCACCATTGGGTGCCAAACTTTTGTGTATAAGGAAGGAACCTGAACCTCTCCCCATCTTCACAGTAAACACTCAGGCAAAGAAGCTGTTTAGTTCTTGTTGCATTTTTGTCTTTTCTGAAGGCTCTTTCTTGCTCCTGAGCCTGAACTGTTGGCCATTGTATTTGTGACCAGTGCCTTCCACATGACTGTGGTCCTGTATATTAAATGATGGTAAAAATATCTTAATGCTATAGTTTGTGGTTTCCCCCTTGCTTCTGTTGTAATACACCATTCTCAGTCATGTAGAACCTACAGAAGGGATCTGTAAGATCTGTAAGTATTTTGGATCTAAAATAGTCTGAACTACAGCAACCCGGTATAAAACCAGTATTCATTTCCATTTTCTCTTGAAGATGTCCCAGGGAATTTTTGGAGGGTTAAATCATCTTGACTTTTCACTCAGGTGATAGGGCAGAAGCACTCGTGACAGCTTCTGCTGCTGTGAACCCCTGGATATCTATACTGGGTGGCTGGTTAGAGAGTACTGGGAGACTCTCTTGAACCCTGTGCTCACATTTCCTGCTTAAGCAGTTGAGACATGTTTGGAGCACGTCTCAAATGCTCCAATGCAGAAGCTGAGAAGGTTTATATTAGGTGTAAATTCTACCCACACAGAAAAATGCAGTGTTTCATTTTTATCATAGCAAGTATGGAGTAAAAACCTATTGCAAAAGGATGCTAACATGATATATCAATAAAGTAGTTGAACTATAAATAATACAATTAAAAAGTTGTAATACTGAGTGAGAATCGTTCAAAGAATCCTCTTCAAATGCTATTAAAAAAATCAAAGCACAAGACCTTGAAGATTCTTATGGAGATATTTGAAATGTCAGACACAGGAAGCATAAATGCCATAATGTGAGGAAAAGCTGCAGGAAGTACAACATTCAGGCATTCTGAAAGAGAGAAAATACTCCCATGATGCGTGTAGCAGTGGTTTTCATATTGGTGGTTTGTAATATATCGTACAGGTCTTTGCTTTCAGACACCATTAAGGAGTTAGATCTCAAATGAAGATACTGGAAAGAGGAAGGGAAATGTTACATTTATTTTTAATAATCTATCTGAAGAATTGTTCAAACCGTATATAATAGGTGAGAAAAAGGGCTCAAGAGATAGAACCAGAGAATGTCACCATCTTGCTACTTAGATAAAGTAACTTGTGCTGGACTTGGGCAAGAAAAGTTGTTTCAGTTCTATAATACATACAAGTCTTATCAATTCCAGCATAAATGTTACTCCCTCATGTAGAAAATATGATGCTCTATTTGCAGTCAGTGTTTCCAAAGAGAGGTCTACTGACCCGTCATTGCCTATGGATTTAACATTACGTCAAGTAGACTCTTGTTGCATAATTGCGTTTTCTTCATATAGTTGCTTTTTTTGTTTCAGATTTTCTACTGTCTTTATTCTCTATGTTTGTTTATAATGAGAACTGCTCTCCTAGTTGGTTTAAAACTGTAAGGTAGTTATTATAAGAATAGCCTACAACCACCTGTATTCCATTTTTATACTCTTTCTTATTTATTTTCTTTAAAATTGTTATATTTACTTTTTACATATTCTAAATGTGGATGGTGCTTTTTGAAATACCTACCCCAATCCAGTTTATTTTCCAAAGGATTGGCTGCCATTGTGTTCCAACCTAAGTTCCAGGTTGAAAGGTGACCCTAAATTACTGTGGAAATTAGAAAATGAGGTGGCAAGTCTAAGAAAAGACAAATAAGAGGCGGACAAAGAAAGAATAAAGTTGGGATCATTTACAGATAAAATAGAATAAAATTTCCCTTTGCACCATGGTAGGTTTTAAATTGCTGATAGGTTCTACGTGATGCTTCTCAAAGATTAAGTTTTCAGCACATTTTTTTAATAACTTATATTTTTAATACTAGCATTGAATTATGGATCTTTTCAGTCATCTTAATTATGCAAGATCATGGTTATTAATAAAAATGTGACTTTGTCAAAGGTGGGTTTTTTCTCTGTATACAAAATAGAGAAGATGCACTTAGACTTACAACAGAGTTGGAAACAGAGACAGGATGAGTAAACTCTGAAGCTGATCACTATGTCTTACATTTGCATAATTTTAAAGGTCCTTTCCATCTGCTGAAGGATGCTGTCCTGCTGAGCAATGCAGGATGACTAAGGTTAATATGAGAAAGAAGAAATTAATAGGATAAGGAGAGAAAATACGTTCCTTTGGCTCTCTCTGGGGTTTTACGCTTTCTGAGCTAGTTAGAAGTGGTAAAGTTCAGTGCCATGTTACCTCTCTCCTGTGTAGGCAGCTTTGGTTCTTGTGCTCAGCATAGGAGCCACTTATTGTTATCTGTACAAAACCGTAGCTCAGGCATCTACAGTGGGACAGCCCTGGAAATCAGTAGTATGGTTTTGCATAAGCACATCAGGAAGTGTCATATGATGGCATTTGACAAAAAGTATTTGGTTTTCATGTTAATGTGTTGGTTAATGGCTGTTTCAAAAAGCTGCGTGAGCTGTGAGAAAAGGCATGAAGTTCTTAATACACAAAAATGTGTAAAATTGCATGGCACCAGCAAAAGACATCATAAAAGACTCTCGCTGTTCTAAACAACCAGCATTTCTAGCCCACTCTTTCCCCCCCAATCTTCTAAAAGCACTCAGCTGTGAGTGATTTTAATGAAAGTCTAAAGTCTAAGTTTAAAATAAAGATGTTAAATTTATTATTTGAAATAACTTTTAGAAAGATAACATGGCCAGCGAACAATGCTGAAAACTCTTATTATGTGAGGCAGTTAATAGGCATTACTGAACCCCTCTCAAGAGTTTTTCTTCTTGTTTATTGTTAATGCCTGACATTTTTTTCTGATTCTTGGCACTGCTCTTCATTATCCATTCTTTCTGTATTTTGATCTGACTGAATTACTATTTACCTTGCCTTTGAAATTTGTGTTCATCTGTTTCAAAGCCCTGCAGACATCTTAGGTATTACAGAATACATATTAATAATATTTTTGAAGTCCTGCAGTGGCACAATAGCAGATTTATGTGTTTGATAGCTTAAAGTTTCAGACAGCCCCATGTAGGCAGAATGTTTTTCCATAGTCACCACATCACCCAGAGATTAGCCCCAAATCAGTTTTTATGGGAAACCTGCACATGGTGACAAAAACTTAAAAGGAGTAGAAAGTTGATAAAGTGACTGCATAATTACCCATCAATATCAGGTATGATTCTTTACAAAAGCTACTAAAATGTACTAAAAACAAGACTTGGCTAAGTTTCCTTGGCATTTCTCTGTAATAATCCTAAAAGGTCACTGCTATGGAAATGTGATTTCTCTGTCCCTAAACAATACAGCCTGTTTATAATAGTTTTTGTGACTTTTTAGTATTGTAAAGGTATGTCATCTAAGTCTTCAGATTGCAAAGAGCATTATAGAAAAAAAACACTGTTCCAACACAATCAATATTGCAAATGTCTTTGTTCTGTGCACAAGGGCTGAAGTAGGGTGCAGACGTGGTGTTTGGGATTTGAACACTATTAGAGTGTCTCTGCTGCCATTTTGGATTGTAGAAGGGAGCACTTTCAGCCTGTTCATGGGGTCCTTTTTAGCCAGACTGCTCTAAAGATGTGCATTTAATGGACACAGAAGCCCCAAACATATTTCATAGAACATTGTGCAGGCAGAAGCAGAGGAAAGAGAGGTAGCACATGGGCTGTGGAAATATCACCTATAAAGTCTGAGTCTTTTATCTGTTGTAAGAATTAGTGAAAATGCTTTTTTTTTTAATTGCATATTGACAAGTGGAACTGGCCTTTGAAGTAGCTACTGAGTTAATACGTGGCTCTAGATGTATTCAGGGGCTTTGTTCTTCCCCCCACTTTTTATAGCAAAAATAGAAACAAGAGTGATCATTTGAATAATGCATGGGGGATTATAATGATATATACAATTAAAATTCAGTATTAGAATATACACTTAAGCAGTATCCTTCTTTAAGTGTTCATATTCACTATTAATTAAATGAGCTACTGGAGTACACATTTTAGTGTCAGGACCTGCCATGTTCCTCTGTGTTCCAATGCGTTGTGTGTTTTCCCATCTATGAATGTATAATGTGGTACCTCAGGTCCATTTTTATACTTTTCTACCGTTCTTGTAGGCTGTGATTTAGAATTGTATAAAAGCAATATAGTCAATGCATGTAAACATTAATAAAATGTTTCCAGTTCTGTATTTATTAAGAATTTGATAGCATTCTTATATGAGGCTCAGACACCAAGAATATGATTTCCTAGTTGAAGAGACTGGTCCTTCCGGTTTTTTTCATACATCTCAAAGAAACTGTTAAACAGTTTACCTGATGTTTAAGGATACAGCAGCCATAACTGTTGATTGAAGAGCTAGTTAGGATGCAGGTGCTAAAAAATGCTGTGTTCTTGTTCCTCCTGTTTCAAGTAACAAGTAAGTAAACCTAAGCAGATCTTGTTATTGGGCGTATCCCAAAGTAACTGGAAGTTTTTGTGCAATACTACCCTGTTTTGTCGTGGCCTGGGTAATAGCAGAGCATAATGCAATTTAAGAAGCAATTCCTGGTTCACTTGAATATTTAAGACATTCCAGTGCTCATCGGCTGCAAATGAGAAATTGTCGGAAAGCATATTGTATCTGTTGCACACCAGATCGGGCATTTTAGTACCTGGGAAATTACAAAACTAAGGGAGGAGCCTGAGCATAAAAACCTTTTTTCCCCACCTATAGCAGATGGTCAAATTCCTAATTTAAAATTTCGTTGGAGCTTTGGCATACTGCCATCTGCCTCCACAGCTGCAACAGTGCAATAACTCTGTCACCTCTCTTGGAAAATGTTTCTTGAGAGTAAATTTAATGCCTAGTGAAGTGTTGAATTTACAGCTGCTGGGAGCAGAATATAATATGTAAGAGATGGCCATGAGACCCAGCTGATTTCCCTCACCTGGTTACAAGTAAGGTTGTGTTTATATGAAACTGTTGTGAACAGCATTAGGGAATTGGAGGGAAGATGTTTCCAGTTATTTGTTTTCACAGGCCCTTCAGTAATCCTGTGTACAAAGAGCTGATCAGCAGCTTCAGTGGAGATCTTGCTCAGAGAGCTTGACTGAGATTATGGAAAACATTCATATCGTTATCATTGCAAGAAGATTGTTTTCTGTAAGTTTTTTCTTTGCCTTGGCTTTTTCAGTCTCTATTAACATTGAAAATGCTAGTGCAGACAGGCACTTGTAATGTTGAATCCCTCAGCAAGTGTGCAACCCATCTACCCGCTTAGTTATTCAGATGAAGATGATGGCCCACCTCTGCAGAGCTGCCAGAACAGTTTTCACAAGTAGCTCTGAATGGGTACTTGTGACATGGGAAATGCTTTACTGATTTTCTCTCGTGAAGGTAAGTCAGATTCTTCCAGATAGAAAATGAATGTCAGGCACTACTAACTTGAATTAGATTTGAAATTTGTTTCTGGGATGAGGATCTTCCTATCCCATGACCAGAGTCTGTCAAGTTTGATCTGTAGTCCCTCTAGTGTGGAGGTTATGCAGAAATGAAATTTACTTTTTTTCCCAGAAATTTGTAAGTTTCCACTTTTGCAAAATTAGAAATAGGATGTATGACAAGTTTACAGTTTTCATACCTTGCGAGGAGTTCTTTGTTACCCCCATCATCTTCAGATGACAGGTGACTTGATGGCATTTTTGGGTAATTTTGGTTGGATTCTCTGGATGCAGTGGGTTTCTCCCTATGTTCAGTCCGCCTTGAGCTACACTCATAGTTGAGACTTGCAGGAGTGGTTTCTCTTAGAGTTTAACTGAGAAATGGATCAGCTCCTGAAAATCTCAGGTGACTGGAAAGAAAAGAAGGGTTGAGATGAGGTGTCTGCATTAGAAAACTGGTCCTGGGTGCACAGGGACACTGACTGCTCCATGAGAGAAGATCACACAGGTGGGAGCTGCAAGCAAAGATCCTTTTCCTCACACCCTCGCAAGGGCAGTGTCCTTTCTGAAAAATGTTATCTGTATTTGATTCGAGCCCATTTGTCCTCTTATTTGTCTTTGTCTCTCTGTCCTACCTTCCCTAAGGCAAAGAATATCCCAAAAGTGTGTTCAGGCTCCTCTAGTTTTTCATGTGTTGCTGCTTAAGAGCCAACCCCCTACAATGTTGTGTTCCTGAACAAAAAAGAGTTTTTTCCAGTGGGGCTATGAGACACGTTTCTGGGTTTGCATGGCACTGTCTGCATTAGACTCTATCACAGCAGCACAGTTTGAATTCTGAGCAGTGATTATTAGCTATTTGAATACAGCAAATGAGTCCTGCAAACTGCATTAATACATCAACATAACCCTTTAGTTAGCATTAGTAACCTTAGTGAGTTAGTATTAATTTTTTCTCTCACATTTTAAAATGACCGATGTGTACTCCCTAAATCGTTTTGTGTCTGATCCATTTTTTGCTGATTATAATGATTTTCTCGCTGTGGTATTGAAGATATTTCTATTAAAGGGAAGGTGATGAGAAAGATAAAAGATGACCTTGTAGCAAAACAATTGGAGAGGGACAAGTTCTGTTATGGTATCCTGCCTTGTCCTTGTGTGGTAGCCGTGGATAAATCTATATATACTTTTCTTTCTCATGTACATCCACTGAAATGGACATGATATTATCTAATTTTCATCAGAGTTTGTATGAATTCTATGCTTATGCTGTAAGTAATGGACTTGTTCTCATCCATGTCTTTTAGGAGGATCTGATCTTCACTGCAGCCACTAGGTATTATGATATTTCACATAGCTGTTAATGATAGTGACTGGGAGCAATGCATAGTATTTAAAATTTAAGCTATTTGAAGCTACATTTTAGATTTTGGCTATCAAATCATCTTGCAGACTGCAGCATTTTTCCTGTAGAAAGTGAATAATTAAGAGTTAGATTAATACACTCTCTGACAACTCTTTGTCAGATATTTTCTGCTACTTTTAAGGGAAAGTTTAAAAACTAAGGAATAAACAGTGCTTTCAAATATTTTTTCACTCTGTATTTCTACACATTTGTAACCAATAGACGGAACACCTAGTCAAGTTAATTATTGTTTGCATTAAAATCAGGTCCTCAAAAATTGCTTGTGTCCTTGATCCTACAAGCACTTAAAGGCTTTCTTTGTCTTGCACATGATCAGTTCCATTTAGCTTATTTAGATATCACAGATGCTCAAGGTTAGGTCTCTGCCCAGGCATTTATGGATTGGAGTGTCAAATTATGTATGCCAAGTGGCAAAACACCATTTCAAATAGAGTTGTTCCTCACTGAAAACCATTTGGTACAAAATAGTATTTTTCTACAGAATTCACCAAAAGGCACCTGTGTTTCTTGGCTTCATAGCTAAGAAATGCAAGGACTTCACAGTCCAGATAGTTCTCTTTTCTTCTGTCTTTTTAACGCTAAAAAAAAAATGTGATAAATGGAAAAGTGGAAGGTTAGAACAGTAGCATAGGAGCCAATACTGAAAATTCAAAGGATTTTCACAGACAATAAGGGGTTTGGAATATATGTGTATATATTTATTTATTTTGTATTTTTAAAATATTTCTCCTTTTTCCCCCATGAAATGTACGATTTCTGGCAGTCGTTTATTATCTGTGTAATAAGCAGAGCGTGTGTAATAACCTGAGTGGTGCTGTATAATCTGTTTAAGTGCTGTGTTTCTTTATCCATGAAAGCCCAGCAGTTTTCTCTTAAGTCTTTCCCATTATCCTTGGGAGATTTTTTTATTTTAAAGAAATCATTATTGAATTTATTTTAATGTTTTTGAAATAAGTCACCAGAAAATGGCTCCCAGAAGGTCAGCTCATCCTTATGTGTATTAGCTGACAGCCACAGCTGCGAACATGCTTGCTGGTGGAGCTTAAAAGGATCGAGACTCAGCTGCTCTTTATAAACATTTCTCTGACACTGAAACCACATGAAGAATAAGGGAAAGGGAAAGTGGTGAGGTTGATGAGTAATTATAGTTGGCCTTGATTTCCCAGTCCTCCCAAATGTCTTTAAAATGAGGTAAAATGAACAGCAAGAACCCCAACAACTTTCATGACTTTCCTTGGAGGAAAGTATAAATCCACATACAGAGCCCGTCTCTCTATGCTAGGGCTTCCAGAGCATTGAAGTCAAGCATATGTTGGCATGATCTTGAGAGTGAAGAAAATATATGGACTCCTTGGTAGATGGACACACTTTGGATGTGCTCCAGCTTCTGCAGACTTGTTATCATGCCCCTCACCACTTCCCTGATAATTGCTCACAGGGATGAAGGCTCTGTTTTCTGACTGCAGCCCAGAGTTCTGAAGGTGGTGATCGGAGAGGAGAGGTGACTGACGTGGTTATAGAAAGGCTACATCTTCGCTGCATCATAGCATTGTTCACACCAGGGCTTGTTTCTCTTCTGCTCTAGAAGAAATGAAAGTGAGGAACAGCCAACAGGAGGAGCTCAGGTTTTAGCACCATGGTGAGGTAGATCCATTATCCATCCATCCCCCACCTGTAAGCAAATACTGTAATTCTGGAGACTTGATGACAACAGAGAGCACGACACCTCAGTTCCACTTCTTAGTCTGGCAAGCTGGTCCCTAAACTACATGTCTTCGAGTTTTGTGCCAGGAATGGGATCAGAATTTGACCAATATTATTTTGCAATTTAGAATCAAATTGTTAAGTATGTCACCTACAAATCAAAGAAGAAATTCCCTGCAATGTTTACAGAAGCTAATTAGTTCCTTTAGTGTCTGTTGTTATCGCCTTTTTACTTTGCTTCAGTCTTCAGGTTCTTCAGGAGTATAAATGAGAGCTCTGTTGTTTCAGTGTTTGATCAGCTTGCCATTCCTCTACAGGCTTAGGGAAGTAACAGTCAGATTTACTTTATGAACAAGACTAAAGAGTTCATCTTGCTTTGTAACTGGCATAGAGAGATTTCTTCTGGACAAGAATTCATTAGGCAAAACTATAGCTTCCACGGGAGCACTATGCTTGCCTACTGTGTTCTTACATAGGACAATGATGCTAGAGGGACAGGGGAGAGGAGATATATAAGACCCTTAGCAAGTTTCTTGGAGATGTTTTTGTTATTTGGCCATCTACTCTGCAGACTAAGAGGCCGAGCAAGACAACGAGGGAACATTAAGGGAACAAGGACAAATAATGTTTTCTCACTGAGTGTAATTGCACATGCTGCACAACTGTCAGGAATTAACAGTATAATTTATGCAAGTGAAAAATTTCCTAGGAGTCACACTAGTTGAAAAAAGCTGGCAAAATTTGAGAGCACTATTTTTAAGGTTAACCTGCCAGAATACATTCATTGGTATAGGCATTAGCATTCAGCTGCACAAGTTATCCAGTATCCTAGAAGTCCATGGTTTACATCATCTGAGGTTAATTTTCCAATATGCAAGGACCATAACAGTGCCATCAGTGCAAAACAGTCAATGCCACTCATTTGCATGTGTTTGTGAAAAGAAACACATCACATGTGTTTGTGATCTTGTCACGTGAGGCTTGTCCCGATGTACATGTCCTTAATTCTTCCAATGGACAATGACATTGGATCCCCTTTCTCTGAGCAACCACTGATTTGTCATGAACCTGTAGGAAGCTTATTGTCTCGGGCCTCTATCACTGTTAAATTTGGCTGGAGTTTCTCAATGAGTTCAAAAGTTATTGGAACAAACCAATGGAGACATGTTTGGAGAGTTGCTGCTCCTGCACAACGTTAGTTTCCTTAGAAACTAAAGATTGATAATATATATTGTAATCAGTCTTGCTACAAATATGCTATATGAGCATGTTTCTTTTTGAATATTTTAATTTTATGTAAAAATATGTAATGACTTGCTATCTTCTTTATAATGGCCTTGCATAATCACATTCAATATTTTTTTGTAGTAAGACATATTCTGCTTTGTAAGCAAGTTTTGAAGTCTGTGTCCTAGATAGCCACTGATGGAGAAGCACATCAGACCCATGTCCTGAAAGCCAGACTGCTGTATTGCCTGACCTTGATACAAAAGTACTTATGAGAGAGAAAATCGTTCCGGGTTGCTTCTGCATCTTTCCCTGTTTCCAACCAAATCCACAGCTTGTCGATTTTGTACCATTTGATGAAATATTCACCTACAGATTATACAGAATTTCTGAAATATTGTCAAAGCTTTTAATATAAGAAAAAGAGTGCCTTAACTTTCTCTGCAAATACTTCTTTTTTCCTTGATGGAAACAGAAATGCACCATCGGCTGCATCCAATATTTTGACGGAACTGTCATACAAACATTCGTCACTGTGACACCTTCCTTACTTTTTTCACACTGAATAGAGTTAGTCTGAGGCACACTAGTAATGTGAATATTGCAGTGTGGGAGACTCAGGTTTGAAGCCAGTCTTTCTACCTTGCTATGTGAGTGGTAGTTGTTAAAATTTGCTGTGGTTTCCTATTGTGTGCAAGAATACTAATTCCTTTAGCAGCATGCATGCATTCAGTTTTCCTCTGTTCTAAAAGGAGACTGCAGTGATTAGAAATGTAAGAGTGTAATCATCCTAGATATATTGGACAGCACTTAAGCAATCAAGAGCTAATGCAGTCTTGTAATAGTAGCTTTAGAGAAATATCTCAAGCTTTATTCACTCAGATAGCATTCTCAAGAGCCAAAGCACAGCTTTTTTCTTCTTTTTGCACAACTGAGCATTAAATATTGCATTGAGACACAGCAAAACAGGTTTTGCCAGTGCTGTAATACTGCTTAAGGTTGTTTTGAAAACAGCAGATTTGCCATCAGTCACCCAAGGCATCCATTAATTGACCAATTAAAAAGTATCTCAATTCCATTAGATTACAGTTGTCTACGTTTTCTAGGGTAAATTAATTTTAATAATTTTGTTTCTTTCTTTTTTCCATATATCTTTTAACTGTTTTGATTATTTAAAACTTACATTTCTTTTAGATTTTCCTGTGTTACGTATTTTCGTTTTCCTTTTTTTCTTCTCTAATGGCTTTTTTTTTTTAGAAAGCTCTTTTCCTTGTTCTTCTCTTTCCACTCTCCACATTCTTAGTTTCCTATACATTTTTTTTGCTAAAATGTCACCTGAAATCAGTGACAACAGCCATCTTCAAAGGGGATGTACAGTGTCTGAATGGCATCCTCTTTCTTCCTGAATTACTTCCTAGTAGTTTGTCTTACTGTCCACTTTCTTTTCTGAAAAACATAATTTTTCATATGGGCAATACAGTATGATCCATTCGGTTTTACTTTGCCTTGCCTGACACAAGCAAATATTATTTATGTAGACAAGTAATTTTGTCTGAGGGGCTTGTCTGCTCTCTTTTTCTTCACCCATAACCTCTGACAATTTCTGAGAAGAAATTCAGCAGACATAAACTCTACAATGCAAATTATTGTGATTTACATAATCCACAACTGCTGAAACATGGGGATAGTAAAATGCTCTGGAAACCCTAATGTAGAGATTGTTTATTAGTTACCAAATAAGTGGTAATCTCAGGTTTTGCCAATGACACATACTTGTTTGGGAAGATTGGGATTCTGAAGGCACTGCATTTGTTTTCTAACCCATGAAGCAAGAAACAACACTTGCTCCTTTGGTTGCAGTTCTAAAGCCAGGCATCTGTCCAAAGGAGGGCAGAGAAGATGGTGAAGGGTCTAGAGGGGAAGCCATACAAGGAGCAGCTGAGGTCACTTGGCTTGTTCAGGCTGGAGGAGAGGAGACTGAGGGGAGACCTCATTGTCAGCCACAGCTTCTTCATGAGGGGAAGAGGATGGGCAGATTCTGATTTCTTCTCTGCAGTGACAAGTGAAAGGACCTGACAGATTGGCATGAAACTGTGTCAGAGGAGACTTAAGTATTTCTAGGGTATATTTCCTAATATCTACCTTTCCTAGATATTAGGAAGAGGTTCTTCACCCAGAGAATGGTTGGGCACTGGACCAGTCTGTCCAGGGAAATGGTCACTGCACCAAGCCATTCTTGAGTTCAAGAAGCGTTTGGACAGTGCTCTCAGGCACATGATGTGACTCTTGGGGATAGTCCTGTGCAGGGCTGGGAGTCGGACTTCGATGATCCTTGTGGGTCCCTTGCAACTCAGGATATTCTGTGATCACAGAATCATAGAATTGGCTGGGTTGGAAAAGACCTCTGAAATTATCAAGTCCAACCCTTGATACAACACTGCCATGGTTACTAGACCATGGCACTAAGTGCCACATCCAGTCTCATCTTAAAAACCTCCAGGGATGGTGAATCCACCGCCTCCCTGGGCACTCCATTCCAAGGTCTAATTACTCTCTCTGTAAAAACTTTATTCCTAATATCCATCCTAAACCTGCCCTGGCAGAGCGTAAGACCGTGCCCTCTTGTTCTACTGCTGATTGCCTGGGAGAAGAGACCAATGCCCGCCTGGCTACAACTTCCTTGCAGGTAGTTGTAGAGAGTGATGAGGTCTCCCCTGAGCCTCCTCTTCTCCAGGGTAAACAACCCCAGCTCCCTCAGCCTCTCCTCACAGGACAAGTCCCTTCACCAGCCTCGTTGCTCTTGTCTGGGCCTGCTCCAGCAGTGTTTCTATGATTCTGTCCGCCTTGACCAAGGGACAGGTAGCAGTGGCTGCTCACTAACTTTCTGCTAGAATGAGTTTTATTTCGGGTAAACACTTTATGACCATGACATTGAGAAAAAGCAGGACTAAATACTCAGTGTTTTCTTGCAATGGTATCAGTGGCAGATGTCAAAGAAAATGTTGCAAAGCCTGAGGGCTTCCTTTCCCCCAGTGCAGTTTGTGTACATGTACACATCTGAGCTGTCCATGCTGGCTTGTTTTAAAATAAACCAACTTCACCGCACAGGCACAAAGCAGGTGGAAGAACGCTTCACCTTCAGTATTTGGTGTATGTTAGGTGAGTTTGGCTCCTAGTTTTTCTTTTTGCTACAGAAGCAGAGCACAGTTGTGGTAAGAGATGCCAGGTTTGTGCTGGTGGATGTGGCAGTCTGAAGTTTGAGAAGGTAAAAGAACTCTTCTATGTCCACCATTCAACAGCCTTTGAATTCCATCTCCTTCAAAGAATTGAGACTTTTGTGTCCCCGAATCTGTGTCACTGTCCACATTTCTACTGTGCAAACTGGTAGTCCAACATGTGGCTTCAGTATCTTAAAAGAAGCCACGAAGTCTCTAGAAAAAAAAAAAGATATTCTTAGCTAATCTCGCTCTTAGAGTATTGTAATGCCAGTAAGGGAAACACTGCTTTTCAGGGTCTGGGCTTGATCGTTCCTCTCCAGTGACTTTATGAAGGGAGTCACCTAGTTCAGAGATACGCTTTTCCCTTATACTTCTTAATTCAATTTTCAAAGTAGAAGCATGTTTCTTGAATGTTGTCCTGATGTTTTGAAGTGAGCAGGGTAGTGGGGCAGCTGTAGAGAAAGATTAGCTAAGGACGGAAACTGGTATAGAATGAACAGTTGGGAGTTGAAGACCCATAATAAAATAAATAAAAACAAGTTCTCTTGCACACAGCTGTAACTTATGTTTTTCTGTGAGATTTGTACCCAGTTGCTGCAATGGGAAATAACTTACACTGCCTCACTTCAAACACGTATCTAGTGTCAGAACAACTAGATCACACATGGGTACTCCCAAAATTACACTTCCTGCCCGCAGCCTGGGTGAAACAGCTCTGTAAGCATTTGCATGGCTTACTACAGAAATGACTGTTCTGGATGCACTTTGAAAAGCAGTGGGATGGGGCTGAGCTTGCAGATTAAGACATCTAAATGTAAATGTTTATGTTTAGATGTGTGCATGTGAGCTAAGTGAACCAATGTTGAAGTCACTATAGATAATGGAAATCTAAAGTGACTGAAGCCACTACCAGCTGGGATGCTCATATGTCTGCATGGGATTGGTAGGATTTACAGGAGAATTGTGCTGTTTTGTTCTGGGCTGGCATCTGGAGGTGAGCAGAGGTATCCCAGAGGCATCCAAAATACTCCCCTGGAGAATCTCTTTTGCAATGACTTTCTTTACCTGTGATACCACTTGAACTCACCTTCATGATTGAAATGGGCATGCTGGGCTTGGGAACCATGTGGGCAAAGGCCAGGCTCTGGCTATCACCTTTGTTGTGAGGCAGAGGGTGTGACTGGCAGGTGAAGCTTTATTCAAGAGTTAGATTTAAGACTCAGGTTATTACTGTACTTGTGAGCACCTCAGCTTTCTAATCCTTAAGGGAAATATTTTGTTGGGGTTTTTTCCCATCCATTTGGTTTTCCATTAATTTATAAATAATCTGTCAAAACCAGAACAATTTGCCAAAACCAACAAAAACCAATGATTTGCCAGAGTCATAAGGTTGACTCCCAAAATGGAGTAGATTATAGGTTTTCTGCTCATCAGATTTTAATTTTCTTTGACTCTCTTCTGTGGTCCTGAGAGCTCATCCAGTCAAAACACCACTAGCTCCAGTAGATTTTGTGGGCTCTAACATATCCTTTGCAACATAATTTTTCCTGAGCCCTTTCCCAAGCCACTGTTGACTCAACTCAATGGTTCTTACAGTTTTGGGGGTTCTTTTACCCTGTAGAGTTTATAGACTCTTTATGGACTTGCCTAGGTCTGTGTGTGTGTGTGTGTATATGTCTGTACATGACCTCCAGGAGAGCTCATACATCCTGATTTAGAACTTGGCTTCACAAAGAACGAACTATTTGGAGGATGAGAAAGCAGCAGAGAGATTCCTCACCTTTTCCCTCTAATGCAAGTGATGGTAGTTGCTTCCCCTCTTTTACCAAACCTGTAGGTCAAGTGCAAAAGGCATGAGGGGTCCTGGCACCTCTCCTGATTGGAGTCTTACCCATAGGGGCAAAGCTGGGCGCACTGCTACTAAATCCACATGCTCACTTTCACTTGGGAAAGGTATTTGTTTGTTCCTTATATCCACTACTATGTACTATTGCCAACCACAGGATAAACATGAGTTTTGAAAAAGCAAAGTTAACACATCCGCCCATCTTAGATTTTACTTTATTGTTGAGGTATCCAGATGGAAGCAACATGTTTGATATACTTAAAGCTACAAATTTGATTTCATCTTCACGTTCATAATTTTGACACATGTAATTTTGCTTATAACGGGAGCCTCAGAGCAATGCACTTTGAGGTCACAGGGAAAAAGCCAATCTCCACCTACTTGTATTGAGCTGTATTTCAGATTCTCTGAAAGGAGTCAAAATAAAGAAACCTTTCCTCATTTTTAGTGATGTATCAAATTGTCATGGGATGAATTCTATTCAAAAGAGAAAAAACCTCAAACCTAAAAGACCTTGCTGTGGATCTTTGCAAGCTGCTTTGTGCCATTCAGTAATTGCACGACCAGGAAGTGTATTGGCTGAACGGATACTGGCAAATCATTTTTAATGCTTCATTTTGGGTCTTTGGACATTAATTTTATCATACATTTGGAAGCCTGATTTAATTGCGCTAATTATATTTTCCCTTGGGAATTGATGGGTTACTACCTACCATATTCTCTCTGTGCATAATGAATCGCACTGAGGTTTTCTCTTATTTATATCTGCTGAAAGTCTAGGAAATGACTTGTGATAGGCATTAAAGAAACATGTAAGAAATTACCCTAAACCATTTGCTACATCTTCTTTCTCCTCTCTCACATACGATGATAATGATTCCGTTCTTCTGGAAATAATTGCAGAAACTCCACTTTAATTCTCTGTCTGTGGGGAATCCACTGAAAAGAGAGCATATTTCAGACATGTGAGACATCTACAGTTCCTCTTCACTCTATTAGAATCCATCCACATCTATTCATTTTTGTATGTGGAAGTCATGGCCACCACACTTCCCAGTGCTTGTGATTTCCTCAGATAGAATTGTGCACATGTCGGAGGCTTGATTTTGCTGCTGCTGGAGTTTGCCATTGAATAGAGTAAGGGATTAGGTGACAATTCATCTGTCATATTCAAGTGCCAGTCACCAGGGTTTCTTGTCTTTTGTACAACTTTGGAAAATCGTGCTGGCTCCTGCTCTCTTCATGACCTTTCCTAAACAGCATTAATTTCCTGCCATAAAGCTTTTAATCAGTATTTATGATTTTTGTGGAAAGAAAAACAGTCCGCTCCTAAAATAAAGTAACCATTAAAACAGTGTGCTTTCTGTCATCTTAATTCCTCCTGTGGAATTAAAAAAAAAATAAATCCAAAAGCCTTGCTTTCTTGGGGTGAGGGAGGTTCACAAAGGCTTATTCTCCACCCCCATTTTCACATCCTCTCTTATAGTTTTGCTCTGAAATCTTTACCTTTCTCATTGGCTTTTGCAGTCATAGCAGTAGCTAAGTTAGGATCAAGTACATCTCTGGTTCAGCCTTAATGCTAACTGGGGTTTCCTTCTGACCCCACTACATCCTTCCCCTCCTTTGCAGTAAAGTGAGGTCCCTTGCCCACCACTGTGGTGAAGAGGCTCCTTCCTGTGTGTTCGTGTGCCCTCTACACACCAGGGGACAGTGATATTGAGGAAAAGTCTGCACTACATTGCTTCTGCTTTGGGGTTTCTTCTGCTGATTGAGGGTAGCAGGTAGGATGTTGCAGAGCAGCGAGTCCAGCGATCTCCACTGAGAGTTTAGAAGGGGGGTATCAACATCTCATTATTTTCCTGACCTGATAAAAACAGAATTGTGAAAGCTGTTCATGCTCTGATTTGCCTGTATGGTTAGTCCTTTTTATAATTGCATTTTCTCAAATGTGATATCACCTAAAGGTGGACCCTTTCATATATGACAATTGTTTCCCCATAATTAATTTTGCTAGTTTGTTCATCTTCGTGGAACAGATCTTCATGAGGAGAAAAAAAGGCACATTTCCTTCAGGAGCGAGTTATGAACACATTAAATTGAAAAGCTGCAATGTTCTGTCACATTAGCTTGGTGCCTACAACGCAGCAGTCATGATTGATATATGGTGACATTAAGAATAACATTAGCGCTCACACACACAGGGTTGTGATGGCAACCAGGTTACCTATCTGCCCAGTGTTACACACATTGCCCTCCTCATTTATGCCTTTGGGAATGATGGACCTATAGGGGAAAATGAATTGATATGTTTTTCAGTTTATTCTCACAGTTGAAAAAAAAAAAAAGTGGATTATAACTGGACTTTGCATTGAGCTGTAATACCATAACTTCAGTGCTATGAAAAAAATACATAATAGTGCTATATTAAATATAGAAACATATGCCATATGGTAAAATTTATTACAGTAATTATTGTTTATTTATGTATTTGTATAAACTATATGTGTGGGTGTATAATGTTACATAAAGACATAGGAGCAGTTTTCCAGGGCGTCTGTCACTGTCATACCAAAGTGCTGACACTGCTGTGAGGAGGAGGTTGATTGCCAGTTTAAGACTCTAAGTGGCAGGGAGGATTATTTTCTTCTGCTTTTGACCTACCTTTCCCCATTTCTGAATGGCTGGTGTTCAGTTCTTTCTTTAAGCCAGTTTTCTGGATAGGGCTTGCTTATTAAAAGTCACAGGCATTATTTTAAATCACATCACTGTCAATGGATCATAGTCTTTAGTGGATCATAGTTGCTGTAGAGTCCTGAAGGTTTCTAGCACCGACATCTTTGAATGATATCCTTGGATATCACTGCACATTTAACAGTAACAGGAGATTTTTCTAGAGCCCTTCGTGTAATTTTCACCTTTTCATTGGAATCCATAGTACCAGCACTGTTCCCATACAGCCTGATGAGGTCACATTTAGGATAACACTGACCACTTCCATTATCCTCCTAGTGCCTTCTTTTGCTCTCTTCTGTATATAGTTCAAATCAAATACTTATTTTAAAAGAATATATTTATTCTGCTTTAAATCTAGCCCTGGATTGTGATGCCCAGAAAAGCTTGAAGCCATTTAGGCAACCTCTAGACTGGATCTAGAGCCTATGCAGTTGGTGTGTATAACCCCTTGGTTTCCCTCTTACCAGCTGTGCCTCTGCTGCAAGGTTATGGAGGCGGGAGCTGCATTTGTGCTCCATATTTTTATGCAGCAGCTAAGACACACATCTCTGGTTCATTACTCTAGCTCCTACAGTGCAAGCAAATTATAAGAGTTTAAACACACTTAGGTTTATTTTTAGTCTGAAGGATAACAATGTGGCTCTGGCATAGACTGGAAAACCAGGCAGAGAAAGTCCAATGGTTTAGCTTTTCTTCCTCAGGACCTTTGTGGAGAGTAAACCACAAAAAGGTAGTGGGTGAGAAACATGGGCTGGAACTCGTGTGAAGGTCTTGACTGCTGCTAGACTCAACTTCTGTGGGGAAGGGTTTTGTACGGGGACATCCCTGTCACAGGAGACATGGAAGGTAATTTGGGCAGTATAAGCACATGCTTGCTCTGTATCTGTTTGATTAGTAAACAGCATTTAGCCACAACCGCTGTGCCAACCAGGCAAAACTGCCACTGGGGAGCAGGAGCTGCCCCTGGGGAGCAGGAGCTGCCCCTGGGGAGGAGCCCAGGGGCAGCATGGAGCTGATGCAGCACAGCCCAGGGAACAGCTCCAGCTTTTTTCCTATAATTTCTATTTGGGGTTAGGCAGCAGGGGGCTCAGAAGATTTAAGGACAAGTCCTCAAAATCCTTCATCTTAAAATTTCTGTCTCCTTTTTCTGATTTTTTTTCAGAGTTAAATGTAAGGGAATCCGACATAAGAGTGTGTGATGAATCATCATGTAAATATGGAGGAGTGTGCAAGGAAGAGGGCGATGGTGTGAAATGTGCATGTCAGTTCCAGGTAAGGGCCGCTCACCTTTTTGTTTTGCTGTTTGAAGTATTTGTAGAATCACTATTTTAAACATTTCCCTCAGCAACAGGCTTATGGAGTCTAACCATCAGCTCGTTTTTCAGTGGCATTGATGGGGATGGCATGTGACTGAATTTCACCAGGTTATGCTCAGGCAGCAAGTGGAGAGTGTAGCTTCCTTCATGTAAGTTCCCCGCACAGTTTTGGTGAGTCAGCCAGCTGCAGAAACCAAGGTGGGAAGAACAAAGGGCCTCACGACCAGCACGACCAGAGGTGGGAAGTGCCAGATGCCATCCGCTCTTTGCCTTCCCACCCTGACTCATCCTGCCTCAAGACCCGAGGTGGTAAGGGATGTGACTTGGAGCAGGGCAGCCCAGAGATGTCACACACATCAGATGAAGCTTTATAAGTTAAATGCTGTACTTATTACGAATTGCTTCTCTAATACCCAGTATTTGGAGGATTCTTCCATGTTCTGCTGGTGGCTAAATGTAGAACATTAGACCCTGAAAGATCTTAAGGCATTTAGAAAATCAAATAATAACAGGATCACCAGTGATCATAAAATTTATGAATTAGAACAGTGAGTTAGTCCCACTTTGGGAAAAAAAAAAGTATTGGAATTTGATAAAAATGTCTTCTGAACTTTTAAAAACTAATAATTAAAAGTTCTATTTGCTTTGTCAATTTTTTAGCCTTTAGTTTACAGTTTTTATAACTATCGTGGCAGTCCTTCCTTCCTTCCTGTTCCCAACTTTTTTAAGGGAAGAAACAACACAGCAGTTCTTTCTCTTTACAGTTTATAGCCAGGACAAATTTATCAAATATTATGTATGAGACTTACAGTAAACCTGGAAGAGCTGGCACTGTTATCAGCCAACCCGGGCATGGACTGTCTTTCAGTGTTTTAAAACTAATCGTGTGTTCTGTTTCTAATAAATAATAAATCAAGGAGAAACAGAATAGCTTATGCTGTTTTGGGGTTCCAGTGTTTCAGAGCTGGCTTTTGATGTGGTGGTGTTCACCTGTGCTGGGGGCATTGTTCCATAAGAACAATGGGATCCAACTGTCTTTTAAAGAAAGAAAAAATTCTTAGGAGCATAGGTTCCTCATCAGCCTTCATTCTGTCTAACTTTTATTTACAAAAAATAGTAAAATCAAATATCAGTAGTGATTAAGGGAAGAAAAAAAAAAGGACAAGAAATGCAACCCTAGGCTAAGCAAAGGTTTAATTTATTTTCTGTAGTCAGTAGATCTTGTGACTTCTTAATATCCAGGTCATGAAGACTAAAAAAAAGAACTAACCCATGTGATAAACTAATACTATGTCTTGAAAAGCCCATTTTAAAAACCAGTATTGTTTTTAAGCTACTTGCAATTTTACTTGTACTTCTTCAAAAAATTATCCCATACTCTACAGAAAGAAGTCTAAGGATGAGGAGAAGGTATTCTATTATTCAGACACAGTAGGTTGAATTCTTCCCGTAACTCTCAATCTTAATTATTTTTCTGCAACTAGCAGCACCAAAATATCCCAGGCAGCAAACATCCAGCCCAAACTGTTAGGTTCTCCACATGCAAGACTGAGAGTTAGGTGATTTTTTTTCTGACCTTGCAAGGTTTTCAAGAGGAAATAGACACATTTGTGTACAGTGGTTCGGCTGAAGAGGCACTGAAAGGAAGAGGTGGAAATATCAGTCTGTTCTTCCTGAAGTGTGTTTCCTATTCCTCACTGCTGGAACATCACATCCACTGCATGTGGATAAATGTGCCACTGGTCTGATCCAGCAAGGCATTACTTATGCTCTTAAAACTGTGGTTTTTAGAAAAATGCAATTGTATAATTAAGTTGCTCAGGAGTCCAAGTTCTGGTCAGGTGAGGGTGTTCTTGATGGAGGGGAAATGCCATCAGGTGTGAGGCTACAGCCCTGGCTGCCCAAAAGAGGCACATTTTCGGGAGGTTCAGATCTCCAGCAGGAAGCTATGCAGCAGTCTCAGATTGGTGGTCCCAGCATTTTAATGCACAATATACGTACAAGAGGTTTGTAGTACATCTTTCTTAGAATGAAAGAAAATGGCAAAATACAGGCAGCTTCTGGAAAAAGCTATTAGGAATGATAATTTTTGCTTTCTACCTTTCTTTTTATTAAATGTATAAAATGCTACTAACTTTAAGCTTACAATTTTTCAGTATAGTAATACAAAAGCATTATCGTAGTTGTTGACCAAGTAAAAGACTCACGATGTTCATGAATTTAATGAGAATGGTGATTGTTTCCCACCTCCTTTGTAAGATTATTTTCCACCTTCTTTGTAAAACTGTTCTGACCAAAAAGGTCACAAATCTCCCCTTAAGCACTGTTCTTCTTAAATTTTCCTCTGCTCAATTTCATCCCCCTGTGCCTAGTCATACTTTCTTGTATTATCTTGAAGAAGTTTTCTCCTTCCTCAGTGTTTATCCTTCAAATAATTGTAGATGCTTGACATATTCCCTCTAGTCATTACAAAATCCCACTTTAGTTATTTTGTTCTTTTAATCTTTCCTACTGAATTCCTATGTTCAGTCCATATGGAGTTGGACTATTATTTCAGTGATCCAAGAGGAATACATATAGTGATACTGTAAAACTAATATATTTCAAATCTTCCTTTAGTGAAAAGGGTTATAAGTTAGTGCTAGTAACACAACTATCTTCCTGTATATTAATATGCAGTTGAGATTAATCACATGATTTTTGTATGACTGGATTACTTTATAATTTCTTTTTCAGTGTCACACAAACTATATTCCAGTTTGTGGATCAAATGGAGACACTTACCAAAATGAATGCTTCCTCAGGAGAGCTGCTTGCAAGCATCAGAAAGAGATAACAGTGGTATCAAGAGGACCCTGTTATTCTGGTATGTAAAACATCACTTTGTGTCGCTAATGAATGGTGTTTTATGGTTAGCTTTTTAGTTTTGCCCTTAATTCCAGCAATTATAATTTTTATGCTTTTCATAGAATGAAATAATGCGGAAACCCCATGTCCTCTTTAGCAATGGAATATTTTTATGGAGAAGAAATCTGATATGTCTTCTGATATGCTAACAGCTTAATAAATAAACATTGAAAGTTAGAATACTTTATCTAGGAAAATAGATTGTGAATGCTTCTGTGGTGCTTATAAAGGAGTCTTGATATTAATCAAAAGGCTTTCAACAAATTTGGAGCAACTTCCAAATTAGTAATTTATGTTAGTTAATTATCAATGACAATTTAGAGGTATCAGCCTGGAACTCATTGGTAGCTGCAGCATCTTATCTGGAAATTAGGGTAAATGCATGGGCAGTGTACCCAGGCCATGTCCTCATTGCTGCCAGTCCCACAGTTACCTCATTTAAATGCAGATTGGCTGTTTCACGCCAGCTGCTCTAATGCCTTTGCACAGACCTATGCTGAGGTTTGGCTCTTGTTTACTAAGGCCCAAAACAATCTCTGTTTTTGGTCCTAATACTGAAGGAAACTTGTGTTTTATGCCCGGCACAGAAGCATAATTCCAGCATTCCTCAGGCAGATGACTGAATATACCTTTTTTCCCAACCTCCCACCTGTAAATTACCATCAGATGCTTCAGAAGTAGGAAAAAAGTGCAATACAGTTTTAGAGCACTCACACATTCCTATAACAACATCCAAGAAGTATAAGGGTTTGAACTAAGGATGTATAAGTAAATAGTGGCTTTTCATTTCATGTCCAAAGTATTTTAAGATACTGACACGCAGCATGAAAGTTTCTTTCTCTCACTAAAAAAAATTATAGGGTAATGTTTGGGAACAACAAAAAGTGTTTGTTTTTGTATGCATTCTACTCTACTAAGAAAAAGAAATTTCAAAAGTTGAAAAGTTGATTATTTTCAGCCTTAGGTTGCTGGCAGCTAATTACTAAGTTACTCAGATAGTATGTGATTTTTTTTTTTAACTTTCCCTTTCTTTAAGTCCTACATGAAACTCAGGAAACACAGCCAAATTTCTAGCACTTAGTGTAACAGATCAAGAAACATGCTAAAACACAGCTGTCCAGAAAGTCCTGAAAACACATACCCGAAACTGAGGATGTGATTCAGGCTGAGTACTGCATTTTGCACTGGTGCAATTTTAAGTGCTTCAGCAGAGCTCTACTAGAATGGTACTTGCTGCTTCCCAAGTGCCTGATGCAGTGTTCGGGTGATGTGAGAATATTGGATGATAAAAGCCATCATCTGGAACCTCTCCATGAGCTGCATTGGATTGTAGTTCACCAAGATGGCAATATATTTGTGCTCCTGATCTGTTACCCATATTATGGAGAATCAAATACCCAAAATTAAAAAGTCTTTTATAGACCCCCCATTAATTTTCACTGTGTGCCTTTGAATTTGCTATGAAAATGCTTTTTTCTAGGACATCATTGGGAGCCAAGTATAGACTCAGTGGTTTCCTGTCAGAGTTTTGTTTTTTCAAATCAAGGTTTCATCCTGGAGGGCTGCACGCAAGACAATAGGATGACATTTCCCCTTAGTGTTGTAGCAACTATTTAATATTTAAAGTACATCAGATTTCTGAATCTCATACTTCCCATTTGCTAAGGATTGATACCTTCTGAAGCTACAGCACTTGAACAGACTATACTGAGTGATTTAGTCACTAAATCATTATTCTATTTCTTGGCAGGTAATATTTTCATTAAATTTTTAGACATGGGTGATTTAGCAGCATATTTATATATTTATTTCCTTTGTCTGAGGGCTGTCAGAGTTTCTGAGATTCTAAAATAAGCAGTGTTTTGAAAAAGAGTCAGTTATAGGTGCTTTAGGAATAAACAAAATGCAAGTTTTGACATTAAAAATGGTGGTTTAGAGAAATGAAAGAGAATGTATGGCTGAAATGTCAGGACTGCATATACAGATCCTAATATTGATTTTGACTGCTGCCAGATTTACACATGAATATGTAACCACACAATAAGTACTTGATTGTACTTATAGATTCTCAGTGTACTGTATTTATTTGGAACCCACAGTCCATTGCTTCATGTTGGGATCTCTAAGTTTAAAAAAAATAAGGGGGAGAGGGGAAGCTATTTGCAGAACTAGAAACAAACACTGCATCTCTCTTAGACTGAAGAAATTACTCTCTTAGGCGTGGCTCATGGAAGGGTCTGCTTACTTAAAATTTGTCAGTGGACTGTTTGCCCTCCTGTTTGTTCTTAGCAATTTGGAGCTGTTGCCCTCAATGGAAAGCCTTCCTCCTGAATGAGAGAGGCTGCAGGCTCTTTTGGATTTGGGTAGTTTTTTCTGCCTCTGCACCAAAGCAGACCCACAGTACAGAAATGGCTCCTGTTCAGAAAGAACAAAAAAAAAAGAGAGGATTCTGACTGTAGCCTAGTGCTTACAGTATTCAGATGCTGTGCCTGATCCAAGTGCTTCTTTGTATTTTATCCAGAAACTCCTTCATGGGTAAAAGCAGCTTGAACAGAAGCCTGCACATTTGTGTATAAGCATATTTTTATAGAATTATAGAATCATAGAGTCTGGTTTGGTTTGAAAGGGACCTTAAAGATCATGTGGTTTCAACCCGCCTGCCGTGTGCAGGGACATCTTTCACTAGACCAAGTTGCTGAGAGCTCCGTCCAGCCTGGCTTTTAACATTTCCAAGCGTGAGACATCCACAACTTCTCTGGATAATCTGTTCTAGTGCCTCACCACCCTCACAGTAAAGATTCGTTTCCTGCTATTTAATCTAAACCTTTTTTAGTTTGAATCCATTCCCCCTTGTTCTCTCACTATGTGCCCTTGTAAAAAGACCCTCTCCACCCTTCTTGTAGTCTCTCTTCAGGTACTGGAAGGCCACATTTAGGTCAGCACCCCCAAGTCCTTCGTGGTAGGGCTGATCTCAGTCTTTATAAGTCTACTTGGAAAAGGATGGATCAAGTAAAGGTAGAGGTCAGTTGCTACTTCTCTAATTAGTGACCAATGACTGGGGGAATGCTCTTTGTGTTCAGCATCTTCGCTTACTTGAGCATCTTTCTTGACAGATCTTGTGTGCATGGAGATCACTTTTGGAAATCCTGAATTCATTAAGAACCTGAAAAGAGCAGGGTTGCTTGTCCAAGTAAGCTTGAAAAAAGTGCTACCCTTTTAACCAGCAGCTGCTTGGGAAAAATCTAGCCAAGGCTCAATAAAAAGCAGGAACACCAGCTTAGTTTAGCATGGTTACCCTGGAGATGAGAATCCTAGCACAGTGCCCAGGGAAAAGTTGAAAATTGATACAGTGTTCTGGAGGATGACACTTTTTTTGTTTGTTTGTTTCTTGTGATCTGAAAACCCTGAGAAGTGGGAATGGATCTATCCCATTGCTATGGTGTCCTGCCAAGTGGGCTTCATGATCTGTAGAGACGTGGTCTGAGCATCAGCTCTATAATTTACACTAATCTCTTGGTATAGCCCATATTATCCTCCCCTGCCACACAGCACGTGGGCTACAACCAGCGACCCTCATGCTGGGGCTGAGCGATATTTCTCACCTCAGGGCTGAAGATACAGGGGAAATCAGTCATTTAGAGATGGAAATAAAAACATGGAACAAGTTGGATTTCTTTAAGACATTTTAACCTTTGTTTTTCACATGAATTACATGTTGAACTTGCTCATGTTTGTGCGTCAGTTTTCTCTCCCCCAAAACAGCTTATGGTGCAATTTCACCACTACAAATAAGTCTATATACTTAACTCATATAAGTAAATTGCACTCCTTCAAATTTCTTAATGAAGCAATACCACATCATACAGCATATTTCTCAGTAACTCAACAATGGCATTTCATATGGGATTGTCTGCTTTGTCAGTAAATTGGGTCACTATTGATGGAAGAAGAACTCTTCTGGTTTTTGTGTTAATTTCTGTAACGTAATAAACTCAGTCTGTTAAACACAGAATAGTGGTATAAGAGGACAGAAAGGAAAATTTAGGCAAAAGAAAAACAAATCTCTATCCTGATACCCCATATGACAGGAGATTATTTTTAATGTGTGAAGTGACCCAGTAACGTGGAATTTCACACTTTCATCCACTCACTAGAGGGAATTATTCTTAGAAATACAGCTCCTTAAAGGAAAGCGGAGGAGGGAACTGAGCAAACAGAGGGTTTGGTCTTTCCTCTGATGTGAAAAACAAGCTCATGTGTGGAAGTAAGAACCCCCCACTCCTCTCTCTGTTTGGCCTCCCTCTTCTTTCAGATTTGTGGAAATAAATTCAGCTGCCTTCTCCATCACCAAAGCAGACATGAAAAGAGAGGTGTGTGATGAGCAGGGTGTATGCTCCTCTCCTCTCCTCATTTTACAGAGAAGCTAAGCTAATGGGGGTGGGGAACAATTCACTGACAGTAGTTGACATTCCATCCTCTCCTCTCCTCCTCCTTTGAGCAAGAAAGGCTGATGGAGGTCTGTAACTCAGAACATGTGTTTAAGGGCTTGTCTTTACTGCTGTGCTAGCTGAAGACTGTGCAGAGTGCTGCCCAGTGGGATGCACATACAAAATCCCTACCCAGCTTCATAGTGCTCTGAAGTAGAGTTAGTTGGCCTGGGGTGGTGAGGAAGCTCAAGTCCTGCTGACACTTTAACTGCTAATGCAAATGGGATCAAGTAGAAAACTGTCACTCATCGGAAGCTAATCCAGTCAGTCAAACGTCAGTGAAATAACTGTGCCGCTAAAGCATCTTTATACGAAGTGGTTGACTCAGCTGAGAGGAGCTATTTTGCTATTAGGTGACTTAAGTTATCTTTGAGGACTAGTTTTCTTCTGGAGGTACTTCTGCAGTCAGGTTATTTATGCATTACTCCTTGCAATACCACTCCCGGAGCCAGAGGACAAAAAAAACCCCAAACATTCCCAAAGTCGGACTTTGTATTCTTCATCTCTTTTTGGTTTAACAAATTTGAATCTCTAACATTTGAAAAAAGGCTGAAAAAGCTATTTAGTTTCCATATTGAATGATGCTATTCCTTGAGTAAAATTGTTTTGACAAGGAAGAGAGAGACTAGGACACTGTGAGCATGGACAAACTATATTAAACGATGCCAGACTTTATGTGGGATGTTTGTTTTTACAGCTGGCTCATGAAATGTAACATCTGTGTAATGCTTTAGAGTGACAAGTTCCTGAAAAAACAGCTGACCCTGGAGCAATATTTTCATTTGCTTTCTCTTTTTTTCTCCCCTTCTGTTTCTTTTTCAGATAATGGCTCTGGGTCAGGAGAAGGAGGTGAGTATCAAACTCCACTAAAACTTGCTTTTGGTCTCTCCTTTTTTACTATATGTGTATTGATTTTACGTACATGGCTGGTGTATGAACTAAGGAAAAATTATAACAACTTAAAATAAGCTTTAATGTTGCAGTTTTAGTGGACCATCTCAGAACAGTATTTGAATGAGAATAGGCTGTAGTGTGAATTTGACCAATGTCATTCTTTCAGATTTGACCTATATAACTTTTCATTTGTTCCCAGCAATACAGCACAGTATTTAGATCCCTATTTCACCTGTATTTCTCTCCTGAAAGATCCATTTGCAGTAAATTTCTCACCTTTTTCTTTCCTTGCATTAATTACCTTAGTGTCTAAAACATCTAGTTATTACTTTATCCTTCATCAAACTTGTTGCCTAAAATATATAATTACTGCATTATGATATCTGCTTATATAAAATGTTTTACGGGGATGTAGCACAGCTGGTACTAGTAGAACTGTTCCTATCTTTGAACACATCTTAATTTTCTTCCAATAATTAAGAAAAATAACAATAAAAATTTTATCTTAATTCTATCTTTGATACTGCGAGAAATAACATGTATAGAATGAAAAACGTGAGATATAGATGTATAGAGACACAGGAAAACTGTTTTGCTTTTAGGTTTTGCTTGTACTAAGAAGATGGTGCATTTCATACTGTTGGGACTGAGTTTTGAAATATTGTAAATCTTGTATAGCTACATGAAAATGTACCTTTGTTGAAAACCATCAGTGGCATCAGTGTGTAGCTGAACATAACAGTTAACTTTTCAAGAATCAGGAGCTAGCTCCCTCCTTTTTCCTGGGGAAGCATTTCCCTCCCCTTTAATAAGATGCTATCAGTAAATTCCTGGGCTGCTGCTAGCACATGGCCATTCTCACCTTTGTCTCCTTTTGGGGCAATGTCTGAAAGTACAATTTTCTGCTCAAACAATACCTCTTCTTACCTTCACAGGTGACGTTTTTCTGATGCTCTTCTTCCTGAGATTGCTCTTTCCCCATGTCTGATTGCTTCTTCTTCCGTCTTTGTTACCCAGACTGTTATTCCACTACAGCTGCTCCCTGCGAGTCGAGCGTTTCTTGCCTCAGTACTGCTATGCAGTTCTTGTAGGAGACAGATGACAGTAATTTAGTCTATGTTTCACTTTTATTTTTAGAACAGTTTTAGAAAAGTTTGAATGCTGTTGAGATGTTTGGGTTTTTTGCAGTACTTACCAACTGCATACAAAAGTCCCATTTAAAGTCCCTTGTAAATGTTACTGTGTTGGTCTGGAAGGGATTGGCAGCCGACTGACAGATGTCGGGATTCTTTAGGTAATTTTATAAGCAGTTTGGAGAAAAGTAGGCTAGAACATACTGTGTTTCGTTAGCTGCTCCCTGTAGAGGTGAAAGGTCCATGTTCAAATATAGTCATTGCTTGATTTAGGGCAGGAGACTGAACACAAGTCCACCAGCTCCTTTTAAGAGAGGCTCAAATGGGTCTCTTTGTCATTGTTCTTCTTTTTGTTCTCACTTGAAATATTCATTGAGCCTGGACAAAGAGATGGGAAGGAAGGATGCATGCTATGGAAAGGCTTTGTTAGCTGGCACTCAGCATGCCAGTGAATTTGAATTATTTATGCAAAATAGAATGGCGCTGGCTTAGGAGATTTGGTGGTCCCTCAATATCTTGAAGAAGTGGTTGATGCATTGTCTTGGGAGGTGGAATATGTAGATTCAGTTCACTTCAGGCAGAAAAAATTGAATCTAGTTCTCTTGGCCCCAGGTGAATATCTGCGCTGTCTGGGTATTGAATAAAGAATGAACCATGTACCCACTATGTCCTCCAGCAGTTTTGTGACATTAGCCCTTCATTTATTTGGGCTTCTTCTGAGGGCCTTTGGGCCAACTGAAGTATTCCTGCTTCTGTTCAGTATTAAAACAGGTGGGTTTAGTTCTTAATTTTAGATTTAAAGAAATTATCTTAAAAATGAGAAATTGAAAATCCTTCTTGGCCCTTTTTTTGTTTTGTTTTGTTTTAGTTTTGGGGTTTGGGTTTTTTTTAAATACATCTAGGCTATTCGTGACACACTGAATTATTCCTGTCCCTGTGCACCTTTCTCGCTAAACTGGGTGTTGGATAATATTTCTGTAGAACAGTTAGTTAGTCTTCGGCATTTTCTGTGTCTGAAAGCAGTCCTTCAAAGGTTGGAATCTACTCTTGGTTTGGTCATTGAACTCTACTCTGGCCAAAAATTCAAGGATATTTTTGTCCTCACAATATTCTTGTATCTGGAATTGCCTCCCTCCTTCCGTCTGTGGGACTGACGGCAGTAGAACTCCTTCCTGGCCCAGCCTTCCCAATTTTATTTCAGAGGAAGTCAGGATATGCTGAGGCAAAATAATCACCCATGCCTGAATGTTTAATATCGTATTCTTAGATGGGGGTGCACAAATGGGAACCAAATTGCATGGGGAGCCTCTGTGCCCTGTAAGTTAGATACAGCTACTGCTTGGAAGCAGAAGGAAGCTTGAACTGAAGTGGAAGTATGCAAGGAGTGAGAGAGCCAGCAAGTGAGCAAAAGTGCTAGCTTAGAGATTTGTGTTTTCTTCCTAGGATTTACATTTCCAGCTGTTAATCACAGAATCAGTGTTTGCTGTGTTTCTTATACATGCAGTTAGTGTGATTGTGTATGCTCCAGTGATGCTTGCACACAGGAATGGATAAGTGCAGCTGCTTGTTCAGGAAGCATTGCAATGGTTGTGCAGATGTAGTTTACTGATATATTTTTAATTTTGAAGGAAAGTACATGAAGAAAGTGTCTGAGTTGTGCTCTTTAGTTGCTATAGCTCTGCCTGTGAAAGTCTCCACTGCTGAGACTTTCTATTTGCCTCATGTGCAGCTAAGATTTGTGCTACTGATTCACACTGTTCTTTTTCATTATCCAGACACAGATCAAGCTCATTAATGATTCTGAAACTTGACTTGATGCAGATTTTTCCTCCTACTCCCAAACTGTATGTGGTGAATACATTTGGTTTTATGTTGTTTTTTGGGTTTTTTTTAATAGGATATTTAGAACCAATTAAAAAACCCATAGAAGTCCTCTTCCCCAAAGACTGTTTCAGATGTTATCTTTCCTGAGAAGTTGTCATGTGCCACAAAAAAAAAAGCTGAAGACTGTGGAACTACTGGTTCAGGTTCTTCCTGAATCATGCTTACTGTTACGAAGATACTAGATTTTAGGAAAAGAGTTAAGAGTGGGAGAATTTTTTCAGTACGCCTGAATGAGGTGAAGTAATAAATTTTTTAAGGGTGACACAATTGTCTAGTTGGCCTCTGACATTCTGAATAAGCTATTTCCATTTTCTGTGCTCTGAGAGCACAATATTAATAAAGGGTTGTAATAAAATTACTCATTTCACTAATTTCAGAAGTCTGAAGCTTCAATTAGCACCATAAAACTTGCAGTTATGAAGCAAGCAGTTCGTCACTTGTGGCAGTGGATATCCTGAAGCCGCTTTGAAGAAGAGAGAATATGATTGTTAATTCAAAGATTAGAGAAATTTCAAAAACCTCAGTATTCTACCATTAGATTTCACCCCTACAGAAAGCAGCGTCAGAGAGTGGGGACTCAGACCCAAAAGAGCTGCTTAGCTGGGGTCACAGCTGAAGATGGTGGGATGCTTTAAATTTGTATTTAAGATGTGGGCTTCTTGCTGTATTCTCTTATGAATCATTCTGTAATTCCCCTGTTCTGAACACTGTTTTGTTAGAGTTTGAGGCAAAACTGGTGAAGGAGAAGGTACAGGCTCAGATTTGTGTTCATCTCTGGCAGTTATAAATTGCAACACTCTTTGACCTGCTGAATGTACTTCCACAACTTGTAGATTAGGGCAAAAAAATTATCCTCAGGCTGTTACATGTACATAAAAAGGTAGATTGCTAGCTTGCAGCTAGCTAGTCATGTTGACTTTGTGATATAGTTAGGTCTTTGCAAGGATGTGGTGAAAAACATCAGCATTTGTTACATGCATCGTAAAAGAGCTAACAAATGGCAATGACTTTTCAAGCCAGCTTCTCAGAAACAAATTACTGTCTTAGCAGAGGCAGAGTGTGCGCTGGTAATCAGCCAACAAGGGTGAGATTTCTAAGTGTCCTATGCCCATAACATTAATTTTTAATTCTTTTTGTTTTGTGTTTATCTGTGTACCTGAGCAAAATACACTTTTGGTATTAAAAAAGATGTAATGGTAGTTAGACAGATGGCACCCAATCATTTCAGGCTTTTAAGCTAAGAAAATAACATGCTTGCAATACATATAGCTAAGTTAATTATTATTAAAATAATTTGTTTTGAATTTCTAATCCCTCTGAAATTTAATAGCTCAAGTATCTTGTGATGAATGTCTAGCAGATTGCATTTAGTAATTAATAAATTGATATACAGTATGTGCTTTTTACCAGGCTGCCATCTGTTCCTTCCCTCACTGGGGACAACACTTACCCAGTAATTGTCACACAGTCAGGGTGGAATAAACACACACAGTTTAGAACCTTGAATATTTTTTATTCTAATTTGTAATAGCGCTACTGATTTGTTTGAATGTATTGTAGTATGACTGCAGAAGCTCAGTGGTGATTAACACCCTGAATAGTAGGTAATATCATGCCTTTTACGTGTTTCTATGATGGTGTGAGACTTAGAAAGATTTAAGTGCGGATTCCATCACGTGAGTTGTCATTGAGTATCACTTTACCTTCAAATAGCCCTATTTATTTCTGTCAAGATTCTTCTCGACACAGATAAAATTAACACTGATAAAGAACTACTATGTTTTCAACAAAGGTTCATAAAAGCAGAGGCAAAGGGTCTAAATGTTTAGGCATTCTGTTCCTGGAAATTTATTCTAAGCAGGTTTTTCAAGGGAAGCTAGAGCTTACTTGGAAGGATGCCAAAGCTAGGGGCACATAAAGACAGATTCCTCTTGCCTCTTGTGCAGGATGACAGGTAGCAAATGAGAGCAGGTTCATTTCATCCAGTTTGCATAGGACCTACAGAAAAGCCTTCAGTGTGTTCATGAAATTGTGGGACACCTGCACTGGCTTCTGATGACTTTCTTGTCCTTTTTCTTTTGCACCATCCTCTACTCATACATCATTTCCCTGGTGCTTACTCCGAATTTGTTATGTCTTCCTTTGGAGAAAAAGGAGTTAGGTGGATTTGAAGAAGGGCACTGAAGCGAGTGGTTATTAGAGTTTTCCAACTGGAGGTTTCAGCAGTGTGAAAGCTGATCCAGTCTTGCAGTATGGCAGCTTTTCCCACCATTATCCACAGTGTCATATGCAAGTCAGAAGTTATATTTGTCAGGTGTATAAAATACCTAACACATAACAGGGGTAGTGCTGGTAGGGAGTCCTACAGCACACATCCTCACATCCTTTGCTTATAAGTGCACATGTTGTCATTATCATAACCACTGGGCAAGCATATCACCTTGGCTGGGTTGTGATTAAACTTCAAACTCCCCTCCTTCAGGCACCTCAGTCATAAATAGACCCAACATCCTTGTGTTAAACCTGTAATGCCCTTTTTTGCACAGTCTGATTCCAAAGGCTGATGCTTTTACTGGTGCACACTTACAGCTGCAGTGTGTGGTCTACATTGCACAGGGAAAGGATCTTTCAGCCGCATGTAGATCTCTGCTATACCAAGCCAGGCTTTGCTACTAAGAGATGGATAAGAGAGCAGGACCATCCACGCTGCCAAATATTACTTCTATGTATGATCCAGCAGCATGGTCAAGAAAATTCAAGACATTGCTTGCTAGAAACGGGATAGTTAAGAGTAGTTGTTGGACTTGCTTTAAATATATACTTACAGACAAAAGAGCAAGTTTGCAGCTTTGTTTCAAATTACAGGAACAATCTGCATTTTAACTAAATATTTCATTAAAGTTGCCCTAAAAATGAATGGAAGGTATGATAAGTCAGTGAACTGTTGAGTGAATTGCAGTCCTTAATATGTGATTCTGTGGGTAGAATTTTGAGAGGAATTTCCAGTGCTGGCTGTACTGAAGAAATCACAGTCTGATCACGAGATGAGGATTCTTCTGTACTTTGGGTTGCAGAAGAAGATTTTCTGTGGCCCTTCCCATTTTTCAAAAATATTTTTGAGATTAGTTGCTCCCATGAGACGCAGCAAAAACCACTGTACTGCCAAACCAGATAGGAATTGATTTTCAGAGGGGCTTTTCCAGACAAAAGAATCTTTATTCTATCTGCACGTGGCTGCTGAGGAGTTGCAGCTCTCCACAAGCTTCCCCCACTTCACTGTGAACGGTGATAAATACAGATATACAGCACAGCTCCCTTTCCAAGCCATGCCTTAGGGCAGACCAAACATCACCTTGACACAGACGGATGCTTTTGCTTCAAGTCTGATTGAAAGCCCTCAGCAGAAACCAAGCCATATTACCATTGTAGGAACACACAAATGAGTTGCTGAGGGAAGCAATTTACTGCTGTCCAATTCCTCTAGAGCTGCTGTCCATTTGCAGGCTCCTACCCTGCAGCTCCGAAGATATAGCTGGCCATCTTCTGCAGAGGAATAATGACTTGAGAAGTGTTAGGGAGAACAGCAGCTGAGAGAGACAACTGGGAGTCACTGATCCTATCCTTGTGCCTCATTTCTTTTGAAGGACAGAGCATTAATGAGGCGCTGCCCTGAAACATGTAAGGAAGCTGAAAAGAGAGGGAAAATGAGCTTTCACTCAACATGAAATTAGGATGTCAAAGAACAGTATTAAGATACCAGCAAAACCAAGGAGAAGAAATTCTGTAATCATCTATTCATCAATATTAGAAGCTTGCATAATAAACAAGAGGAGGTTCAATTGCTCATTTGGGAGCATATTTCGACCTAATTGTTGTTACCGAAATCTGCTGGGAAGATCTGATTCATTGGAATATTAAAATTAATGACTGCAACCTATGTAGGAACAATCAAACGTGGGGGAGAAAGGATAAGGGAGGGGCAATCTGTCAAGGGATACATTGCCTATTTGAACACATTTACACCAGAGAAACATGCTTTCAAATATTAATGGAACCCAGAAGGAAGGGTTCTTTTCTAGTCAGGGCAACGTGGCTCTTTGGTGCAGTCGGGTCACGGGCTCTTTGGTGAACATTCTGGCATGTGAAACGCTCAACCTCTTTTGTACACTTTTGTTATTGCTGTTCATTTTCTTATCTCATTGCTGTTGTCAGTAAGTTGTTCTTATCTCAACCCATGAGCTTTACCTTTTGTGCCTCTAATTCTCTTCTCCATCCCACCACAGTGGGGAGGGGGAAGGGAAAATGAGGGAGCCAAGAGAGTGGCTCATGGTTTGGAGAGTGGGGCACTGAACTGGCAAGTACCATTCCTGAACCAGAACAGAACTCCAGTCTATAATATATGCTGCTACTGCTGAAACATGATGCAGCTAGTCATGAAAAATGCTTCTCAAAACTGTAGGTGACTAAGTTGGAAATGTGGCATCATTACGCAGTTATCTGTATTACACCTAATCCTGATGGGTGTAAGTTATTAGTACCTAAGGTGCAGGTGTTATTTATATATTTATTATTGTTAATTATTGTTAATATATTTAATATATGAAAACTAATTACTGTAGAGATAAATAATTCTACTTATGAGGTCCAGCAAGTTCTGATCAAGGAAAAAAAGAAAAAGGCCACATTTTTAAAAAATAAACCTAATTTTAAAAGGTAGAGAAAGACATTTTTAGGAGGGGGAAAAGGAGAGATAGAATTTTACACCAAATAGTATATAGAAACAGTGAATAAGTAGTTGTGGGCTACTGTTTCTGAAAATAAAAATATTTTTGAAGCATTCGGAGGGAGAAGAACTAAAGCTCAAGAGGAAGGGTGTATGTGTGTGTATGTGCTGCTACTTCTGCTCCATTACAAAATTGAAATGCTAATAGTGCAGTGGAAGTACTCAGTAAAACATTCTGGTTTCATTTGTAGTCAAGTCAGATAGTATATATAGGATATGATGAAATATTTTCCATGCTATCAGTACTGCAGAAGCACCAAGTGTTGAAGACATGGTTTGTAACCAGCAGGTCTGTCTGGTTTGGACCTGAAAGCTTTAAAAATCAGTGGTAAAGAATTCTCTGGTCTGTTAATGACGTTTTTGTCTCCCTTTCTTCAGTATAATAAATAATATACAAATATTTTCGGAAAAGACAAATGTGATGATTAGAGGGCATCAGCCTCTCATTCTGGCATCTATCAGAAGCACAGCAGTGAAATAGAAGGTGGAAAAATCAACTGAGTACAAAATTAAGGGAGAGGAAATTATTTAATGCCAGTTGCCATGAGTTCATGGAAAATCTTTATGGAGTAAACTACCTTTTCTAAAATTTATTTTTACAAGAAAGGCATTTGTACACCAGAACATTTTATGTAAGTGTACCACCTCAAAACGGTAATATTTCTCAATCAAGTGCAATCTCTAATCTCACACAAATGTGAGAGCACAACATCCATGCAGTGCACATCTAACATGCAAAAATACTTCAAATCCATAAATAGTTGAATGTTAAGAAATTGTTAGAAAATGAGTGTGTTTCTAGAGACTGTTCTTGGCCTTGTGACCTGTTCCACTGGTAACCTGGGACAAAATGAGTCAGTACTGATTTGGTGTGGATGACAGGGAACAGGTCACTGAGATAACAGAAGATGTGGAAGCAGGAAGGATTTTAATGTCTGAGGACAGAGTTGTCTGTAGGGAGTCCAGGATCAAGGTGATTCTTCCTTGATGTTGACCTCTCTCCTACAGACTGCTGACCCTGAAAAGGACTCACTGGGAAATAAGGTGGATAATAAAGTAAATGTGAACAGTGATGGTCAGTGCAGAAAAATGGACAAGAAGTGATATGATTGTTGGATGTTTAAACTGAAGAATTTCATAGATGGTATTTGGCTTTGCTGACAGCTCTTCTGGAGCAATATGTCCAGCTCTTGTACCCGTAACTCCAGAAGGTCTCAACATGCTGGCAAAGGGCATCAAGGGTCATAAGAACAGCAAAAGTGGAAATACCACAACTGAAAGTCATGAGCAGTGCCATTTGATTAACTTATTCAAACCATGGGAGATCATTTATTGGTATGGAAGAGTGAAATCTGACACTAAAGGGCACTTTAAAATGCCAAATGCAGGCATAGGAATGTGGTATCTAGAAAGAAGGAGAAATAAAATGAGATGTACATTTGTAAAGATAAAAGCAAATGACCTCTACTGTAACTTCATAAGAGTGATAGAATTTCCACAGTGGCAATTCTGTAATAAACTTTGATATGTATAATTTCTGGAAATGCCCAACATGCTTTAGACAGAAGTCAGTTGGAGAGTCTCACCTGCACTGTTTTTCGTGGAAACCCAGTCCCAGAGGTAGGAGGAGAGATTCCTTTCGGCTAAAATCCAGGAAAATTAGGAAGGACTGTTGTGGGTTTCTTTTTCCTGTTTACATTCAAAGAATGTAAATGCAGCTGTTTCATTGGTGGTGTTTGATTTACTGTTGCTACAGCACATAAAGCTACTGTGAGAAAAGGAATCACTTTGATCTCCGTCCATCCGACAGCCTTGTGTAGTGAGCCGTGCACCACCACGGTACTGTGATACTTTAAGTAGTTCTTGACTCCCTCTGAAAATTTCTGTGGTTCTTTTCTTTTGTTTCTGATATCTAGCTCTCCTTTATCTCTTTGTTAAAAATCAAAAATAGGAGTGACTAATGCTAGTGAAACAGTAAGAGTATAATTTATTTCTCTTTTACTTGGTGAAGAGTTTTGATATCCATGTCAACAGTAAGATTGGTGTAAATGTTTTTAAGATCAGAATCTTTAAGATATTGATTTTACTCTTTGGGATACATAGCCTTTCTACTAGTTTCTTGTTAAGATGACTCTTTTTTTCTTTTATTCACGTAGAACTAAACAGAGTAATCTGGAAAATACACAACAGTATATATGACATATGAGCATTGTCTAACCTCAGAGTTGGAAATCAAAAAGGGGAAAAATGCAAGCAGTAACCTTGCATAAGGATATCTATAATTAAAGTCTGCCAGAGAAAATACTGTTTAAATCCCCAGTACCTAATATTCAAGGACATCAAAATGGGCAGGGTTTCTACACTATCAGTGGCAATTAAGAGTAAATGTGACTGGGACATATGTCAATGCCAGTTATGTGTCTGGTGGAGCTGAAATAAACAAAAATGACTGAAATAAGAATAAAAGGAGAGCCAATCAATGAAGCACTAGTGTTTTCAGGGATGTTTTTCTATCACTGGTACAGTTCTACCAACCTCCAATTGACTGAGTTTGAAAAGAGGAGCACTATTAAGGTTAATAGATTCAATATACAATAGCTTCATGTTGACAGTATTCTTGAAGGCAAATGGATTTAGGTAAGCAAAAATCAGACCCTAATTTGAAAATTATGCTTTCTGTTAACAACACCGTATTTTTTTTCAGAGTATGAAGGATCTGGGACAGAAGTTCAGAGAAAACACTCAAAATGTGGAGTTTGCAAATATAGGGCTGAGTGTGATGAAGATGCAGAAAATGTTGGGTATGTAATGTTTTCTTTAAAAAAACCCCACAATATCACTGAACAAAAGGGGAAAAATATTAAAAGAAAAGAAAAAGTGCATGATCTTGACTTGTTTGTATTAGACTTATATTTGACTATGTTTGTTCTTACTAATTGAAGCTTTAATGTTGTCCAGTAATAATGTCTTTGATATGTGCCTGTAAAGAACAAACCATCTGCAGTTGCAAGGTAAAGGGAAAAAACAACAAAGAGTTATACTGGACAGTCTTTATCTAATATTTTTCAAACAAAGGACCTTGGTTTGTTTTATCCTGCCAACAAAACAACCCAAATCCCAAACAGGAATGCAAAGCAATACTGATAATTCATCCCTGAGATTTTTTTATTTTTTGTTCTGCTTGTTCATAAACTGTTACAAGAAGTTATTTCCATCAGTGCAAAGCTTGGACCTAAACATTAAGTTGAACTGGGGACCTGAGCCAAACTCACTGTCACATTTGACCTCTTAGATGCACGCAAGAGAAACTCATTGAGAAATAATAATTACTTTTCAAAGTTCAAAACAAATTATCAAGAAAAAAGAAGCTTTTAAAGACAATTCATAATGCAGAAGTAGATGCAACCAATCTCCCCACTCAAGGTACTTGGTGGTTAGAGTATACCCTGGCTGTCCAGACCCTGCGTGGCTGTCAGAAAGGGCAGAGACATCACAAAGGAAAAGACTTCTTTAGACAGTCCCATGAGGCATTAAAGGTTTTATGGGAGGTAAAAAAAGTTCCATCTGACAGGGATTTGTTTTCCCATTGCCATTGTCCTGGCAGTGACCACCAGTATAGAAGAGGCTTAACTAGGGTCTGGACTGATGGCAGGCACTGGGGTTGCAGCTGCAGACCCAGTGCGTGAAGATGTTTGAGAGACGTGCAAATGGCACATTTTTGTATACACAGAGGAAACAGCATCTCAGAATAATGTGCTTGAACATCACTAATCAGAGGAAGTACCACTCTCCCTTCTCTTGTCTTCTAGCCAGAATCCATTTAATGTTGAAATATATCTTAATTGCACAGGATTTTATTATGGGATATCAGCACGAAGACATCTCAGGCAGTAAAGCAGCTTAGCACTAATCTTCAAGACATGTATTTAAGATTAAATCATAATATACAAGGGAAGCTAATAGTATGCATGAATACCAGCACAATATACTTCACTTTTCATAAAATGTCATAGTATGGAAGCAGGCTAGCTCTTTTCAGGAGAGAAAAATGAGCTGTAGTTGTTGTTATAATACTAATAATTTTCTGCAATATTACCTTGTTCTGTTTCATTTATGACTAGCAAGATAGGTATAGATTTGTTTGTTATAGGCATTGAGATGTGCTTTTGGCTTTGGAAAATAAATCCTGAAACATTCAACTTCAATAAAAGCTTTCCTAGTCTTTCTGCACTTGTGGACCTTGCATTCCTGCAGCTATATGGTATCTGTAAGAGAGCTAGAATAAAGCTGAGTAGAATGGAAGATTTATTTCCTACGTCCTACTCATATAAAATGAAACCATGCTCCTGCTCCTTGACAACAGGAGGAGAGTGATCTTTTTGTCTCTAAGATTTCTTTAATGACTTGTCATTAAAAAAATACGTGGAAACAAAAACTTGTATGTAGAAAATACTCAAAAGTTGGAAAATATTCCCATGAAGGTTATTCACAATTTATTGGATAACTTTTTTCTTTTTTTTTTTCAGTTTTCAAACCTATATCATTTAATTTTTTCCCCAGTATCTGTGACCATTAAAACATGCTTTGGTGATATTCACTGTTTAGATTAAATCAGGGTCTGTTAACACAGATTACCTTCACAATGTTGATTTTCACAAGTCACATAGCAAGTCACAAACTTGCTGAAGTAGAACTTAGGAGTTGGCTTATTTTTTTTTTCCTAAAATCAAAATAGTTATCTACCTGGCAGAAGCAAGATGGAATTGAAATCTTCTGTTAGGGAAACTTTAGTAGAGCACCCCTTACAAATGCATTTTACATATAATTATTACTCCCTTTCCTGCTGTGTTTCAATGTGGGTTTTAACATCCTAATAATGACATACGAAATTATTGACAGCACAAGTATTTTTCGTTAGACTTGTATAAACATTGCTGGTCTGAATTATTAATTAATTCAATTTTGCACCATATTACAAACACTAATTCTAGGTAATCACAAAACACCCTAATTTCATAAAAATGCTTTGTTTTGATTTTCCTTTTTAAGACTTGAGAATGGCCACTGAAAATTTTTGAATAGTAGTGTAATGTCTATTGAACCACAAACAAGATGTGCATTTAGTTCTGTTCAAGTACATTTCTTAGGTCTGCATAGCCCTTGCTTCCACCTTGTGATGCTAAAACACTTAATGGAGTGTTTACATGATTACAGAAGGCCTTTAAAGAGAATTTTGTTTCATCGTAGTACCTGGATGAGTTAGCTGAACTGTTTCCTAGTGTTTAATAGATAATCTTGGACCTTATTCATGATAAATACAGTAAATATACAATTATGCATTTTTTCATTTTCTTTTCCAAGCTGTGCAATCTGAGACCTTATAATCTCCTTCTGCTATGAGTGAGAAGCAATATAGTGTCTGAATCCTGATTTTTGAATAAGGAAATTAAATTACAGATAAAATATTTAGTGCATTGGTGAAAGGAGAGATATAGATGCCAGCAAGTGTTGAGTGGTTTGAGGTAAATGAGCTGGCATTAATGAGGAATCCCAGGACCTGCCAGGAGGCCAACTACTAGAGCTTGGAGCACAGAATAGGCAGAATTTCTCCCAGTGATGGAAAGATCCTGCTAAAGACAATTTTATTCCATACAGACTGTGGTTTGTCTTTTAGGCCTGGGTAGCTGTGAGAGTTCTATGCAAAAAAAATGGTGGCACCTGCTACTTTCAGTGAAAACTGTAGGACGATCCTTACAGCACAGAAGCAGAAGCAAGACCTCTTGGAATTTCCTGATTTTTGGAGTTGAACTTGCTGATGTCTAAGTAGTCCTCCTCAGAGTTGCCCAGTATTATTGTGATGGGAAATGGGCACATGTCAAAACATGGGAAATTCTGGTTTGACGTAATGCAACATGAATACTCAAACACGGTGTCTGGTATTTCCATTCATAGAGATGGTCTGAACTTGATCAGACACAACCTTGGGACCAACTTTAAACAGTGGCTGTGACTAGATGACCTCTGCACACCCCTCCAAGCCTAAATTTATCTGTGAATCTCTGTCATTACCAAATCTTGGTGCTTTTTGAAAGCAAATTTATAAGATCAGCTATACAGAGCTGAGATGCACTCCATATTACAAGTCAGTGATGTTAATTTTTTTTGCTCCTGAATTGTATACTCCCCTTTGAAAAAGTTACAGATTTTTCATTTTCATGCTTGGTGTTAAAACATTAGGGCTATCTCTTGATCAAAGATACTACATATACTTTTATTAGGCTAGATCACACATAGTCTGAAGAGCTCAGGCTTTGCACAGTTTTAGATTTGTAGCTTCATTTTGTTTGATTTCACAGAAACATAATCTATATAAACCAGAATTGGTAACAATGCATAGTCCACTGCCTCTACAAAAAAATTCACTGATTCTAAGTAGAGTGATTAAGACACAGAAATAGTGTCTGAGGAGAGGGCCGTCATAAGCAGCATACTTTAAAAAATTGTATTCAGCTGTTTGCAAATCAGTACATCATTATTTATCTAAACGCAAGAAGGAATCAGGTTGAGGAAACATCACAGAAATGTATTTCTCCATATTTTTCTTCTTTTCCCATACAACTTGTAAGTATTTTAAAAAGTTTTAGTTTGTGGTTAACCTTTTCAAGGGCATAGACAATCACTTATGGATGCACTAGTCCTAAGTTGCATAAACACATAATATTCAATACTGTCCAAACAGTGGCTTTCTGTGGGTCTGAGGTAACAGGATGCAAACAACAGGATTCACATGGCTTGGCTGTAATTTTTTTCCCATTTAGCAACAGAACTGAAACAGGTGGTATATGTCATGGGAAAAGCTGCTGCCTGAAACCATTCAGTCAGTAATATTAAAACACTTTAAATAATACAGCATGAATGCAAAACAAATTAAGGCGGATGTGGTTGCAAAATAGTTTTCATCAGTGTAGCACTTAGATCAACTCTTTCTTCAATGAAAGCAGTCTAGTATTTGTAATGCTACTGTGGCTTTAAAGAACTATAAGGGAATTTTTGTAGAACTCAGGTAAATAATGTTCAGTGTAATTTTTATAAAGTTTCTAAACAACACAATACCTCAGTTAACTGCATATGACTGAAACAGAAATTATTATTTAGAGTCTTTTGAGAGCTGGATAACTCTGTTTTTAAAATTTTTTACAGTAGCCACCTGAAGCACTGGCAAGAAACTGGTAATATGAACATACTGGTGAAATTGTTGGGTTTTTTTTTACTATTGTGATTAGAAAGGTTGGCTCTTAAGTACATACATTTCTCCATAAGACTTCAATTTTCAAATGATCCTGATCTCCATATGTTTTGAAAGTCTTCTTACTATTATCTGCTCATTTTTTCCACAAATTTTTATAATAATAAAAATTATATATATTATACTACTTTAATATGGACATTTTAAAAATACTAATTCAATTGAAGAATGGGAGTTTCATCTCATTTTTTTCTTTGAAAGTGAAGTATCTTTCTAACGTAAAAAGTAGTATTGCTTATGAGGGGTTATATCCTCTGCTCTTGCACTGTTTTTGTGGGGTGTCTCTTTCCTTTTGCATGCCAAAACAATGTTCAATCAGAATTTCTCTCTCTGCAACTTGCAGCTGTTTTCTTTCACTCCTCTGTGCCTCTGAAAAGAGCCTCCCTCTGGCTTCTTGATAATCCCTCTTATGTTGTTGCTGACAGCAGTCACCTCCTTGGCCTCCTCTTCTCCAGGCTGAACAAGTCCAGTGCCCCAGCCATTCCTCACACTGCCCATGCTCCAGCCCTCTATCCATTGCAGTGTCTTGCCCACTGGAGCGTCTCCAATTTCTCTCAGTATTTACTGTTACTGGGGGGTCCCAAACCCAGACAGAGTGCTTCACAGGGGGCCTTGTGAGTGCTTAATGAAGACAAAGAGTAATTTCCCTTGCTCTGTTTGTGACCCTCCTGTGGTACAGTCCTCCAGCCTGCTGCTCCTCTGGGCCCTCAGGTCTTATTCTGCAGAGCTGCTCCCTCACCAGTCCACCTTCTGTCTGTATTGTGGTTTTCCTGCCATCTTCAGACTTCTTGAGGTTCCTCCACCTTGTCAAGGCCCCACTTGAATGGCTATCTTGCTCATCTTTTTTTTTCCTTTGATAAAGGAATCATTAACTTAAAAATAGCCTCACTGTAAAAATTCAAATTTGTCATGTTTTCAGTTTTACCTATTTTTTTAACAGATGAGATATGGAAATGAGATTCTGAACATATTCAGTCTCTTTTTAATAAGTGTACTATGCTGTCAAAGATCTGTTTTGACTTATAATGCAGATTTTCAAGAAAGATTGACAACTGATCCCCAAAAAGACCTTTCGAGATTACCATTTTACAAGATTTACTTTGGAAAGGAAATGTGTGTCATCAACATATAGACTCAACTGGCCTATAATTTATGTAGGGTCTGTTTACACCATGACCAAACCAGAAATTCAGAAGTATAAGTATTAACAATTAGAATTACCAGAGTGGATATTTCAAAGTACTAGTCTCTGCCTTGGCTATATAATTTGTCCTCCAGGGGAAGATTTGGGCTGTTTGAAGTCCGGCATGCGAGTTTTTGCTTTTCTCTTTGACCACTTTCTCACTCATTTACCAACTTTTTTTTTTTTTTCTAATTAACCCTTTTAGACTATGATATTGTATGTAGATATTCATAAGGTAGGGTATTCTAATCCTGTTTAAATGCAATTCACAGCTTTCTGGTCCAGCAGAAAAAAAAATCTAAGTATTTTTGTGTAAAACAGTGTGTATTTGTGTGTGTCTATTCAGACAATAGAGAAAATCAATTTAAACAAGGGATTTAAGATTGTGCTGTGGGATTACTGAATTATGAAAAAACAGGCTACAGGATATTCTCATATGAGAGAAATAGCATAATGTTCTTTTCATTACCAACTATTAAGAAATTGTATAGATCCTAGATGGATAATAATCCAGGCCTGTTTTTTTAATGTATATTTTTAGTGATCTTCGCAGCAGTGCATGCCAAGTCTTTGAAGGTTCCTGTTATTTGAGGGTGGAGGGAGGGTTAGGTTGCTGTTGGGAGAGGAAACATCAGTTCACCATGTATGCTGCGAGAAGCTCACTGCAGGTAAGGACTAAATTTCTACAGTGGTCAGAAGGAACCATGCCATGAAATTAAAAATGGGAGTGTAGGGATGTCTGGAAAGTAGCTGAAGCTTATGGTATTCAAAGCATATTCTGCATTGATGGGAAGAAGTAAAGACTGACAGTGTTCAAGCAGGGCCCAGAGAAGCTTGTAGAATTGAATTCTACTTCTTTTGTTCTATAACGGGATTTTAAGAAACACACTAAAAATCTAATGTCTAAATCTCTAGTCAAATAGGTAGAAAAATCACTTTGAAATCCAGATTTTCTAAGTTCAGGTTTCAGCTGGGAGCAATTGCACACAAGGGAAGAAACATCAAATGAAAGGTAATCCTTCATTTGGCATGGTTATATTCCTAACTGCAATTGCAACACTCCTGATATTTCAATTCACCTAAATTTATTCCATCAAGCATATCCTCATCTATCTGTGTGCATTTCACACGCTTTGTTTTACCCTAGTGTTTCCATTTCACATTTGTAAGCAGATGTGCCAATAAATTGGTGGGTATCTGAGAAAGCTCACTGTTGCTATCAGCTACTGGGAAGGGATAGCAAGCAGCACTCCCTGTGAGGCCAGGCCAGAAAAATACATTTGTGAGCAAACCCCAGATGGGCACAAATGCAATAGCCTGATCTGTTGGTTGGAAATGGCAGTCTCCCCCAGTAGCCAAGCCTGCTCCACAAATCTGTAATGCTTTCGTTTCCTTTTTTTCCCCTCTCTTTTCTTTGAACCTACCATGGTTTTTAAACACACAGAACTTCCAACAGACCACGTACACCTTGAAGCCTGAAAACAAAAGGGAGCCTTGAAATGTGTTCTGATCTCTGGGGATCTAATTAATTTACTAATAGCAGCAAGTGCTCTTACAGCCCAAGCTTGTCACTTTACTAAGCACGCTTTTTTTGTTACACCTAGAAGCCTCTAAAAAATGAATTGTACATCTTCATTTCTTATTTATTAAAACCACCTAAAAATGTGTGTGATTTAATTATATCACTTTGTACTTTCCTGAAATTCAAATGCTCTTCTGTTTAACTAATGGTGTTAATGAATGATACGCATGCAACTTATAAAAGCACATTTTCACAGCAAGCTGCTGCCTTTTTTCTTAGGGTGTCAGCTCTCTCATGGCAGGTGCCAAAGCTAAGGGTTTTTTTCTGTATACCCAAGTACATCAGGAAAGCATCTGAATATGTCCTGTTGACTTTCCCAGGCTAAGTGAGAGAAAAGGTCTGTTGAGGACACTAAGCAGCAACTCCCTTCAGCAAGACATCCACTTGAAGAATTAACTCCCTGTTTTAATCCTTTTGGTTAAAACCAATAGGAAGGTTATAGTGTAAAAAACTCTTGCAGTTCTCTCATTCCTTTTATTCCAGTGTGGCTTTTACAGGAAAAATTTGAAGGACTCATCAAGCACATTCAAGATGTCCTTAGTACACAATTCTGTTAAATAACTTTTCAGTAAGTAACTCTTTTCTTCTGAAGGTTGTGCTGAGCAGCCACACATCAGGCTGAAGGTGCCAGTTGGTAGCTTTTCTTTATTTTCATGGGGAACTAAGCAGGATCATGTTTGTCAAACAGATGCAAAAGCCAACAGCAGAGCGGCAGTTGGGCTCAAGCTGTGGAGTTCTCATTCAGCTCTAAACAAAGGTGGCAAAACACCCAGTATCAGTAGTAGGACTAAGATTTTGCCATACTCTTGACTTGTACTGAGATGTGATGATTGCTTTACCCAATGAGGCAACACCTCTGGCAAGCCTGAGGGAAGGCTGGCATTTTGAAAGAGCAACTGGGAGAGCAGAGAAGCCTTTTATGGTAGGTTTTTGAGTGTTTGGGGTTTTTTTTTATGCAGGCTTTTCTGTGCTTATCCTCAATTTTAGCAGCTGAAGATCAGTTTCACATAATTTATGCTTGCATCACTGCTGGACTTCAGGCAGTTGTTCCTGGAAGTTACTCCAAATAGCAATAATAAACAATTGACATCTAGAAGAAAGATAGTGTGATACTACTAGGATGGAAGATACTATCATCTGCCTGGCAGAAAAGGACCTGAGGATTTTGGCTGACAGCTGGCTGAAGATGAGCCAGCAGAGTGCCCAGGTGGCCAAGAAGGCCAGTGGCATCCTGGCCTGTATCAGAAGTAGTGTGGCCAACAGTCCCTCTGTACTCGGCACTGACAATGCCACACTTCAAATCCTGTGTTCAGTTTTGGGCCCCTGACTGTAAGAAAAACATTGTGGTGTTGTGTGTCCTGAGAAGGAAAACAGGGCTGGTGAAGGGTCTGGAGCACAAGTCTGATGAGGAGCAGCTGAGGAAGCTGGGGTTGTTTAGCCTGAGGAAGCTCAGGGGAGACCTTACTCTCTACAACTACCTGAAATGAGGTTGTAGGCAGGTGGGGATCAGCCTCTTCTCCCAGGTAACAAGTGACAGGACCAGAAAAAATGGCCTCAAGTTGTACCAGAGGAGGTTTAGATTAGATAATAGGTAATTAATTTTTCACTGAAAGGATTGTAAAGTATTGGAACAAACTGTCTAAGGAAGTGGCGGAGTCACCATCCATGGAAGTGTTCAAAAAATATGTGTATGTGGCACTTGACAACATGGCTTAATGGTGAACATGGTGCTGGGTTGATGGTTGAACTGGATGATCTTTTCCTAACATTATTGATTCTAGGCTTAAAGGTACTGTGGCTTTTTCCTTTGCAAGATTTCAAAAGAATTACTTCTGCACTGCCTACCCAGGAGACTTCCCATGTGTGACCCCAGGAATCAGGCTGGCTGCTCACCTAAGCTGCAGTTATTCCATATGCACCTTACTGGTCTGCTTCCAGCATGGAAATAACAGACTTGGGTTTAAACCTCATGGTTTCCACACTACAGTTCTGCAGTTGTTTATGACTGACATCATCACATGCAGTGTTCTCACTGGGTTGTGTCAACCATCCAAACTCAGGCCAGCCTTTAGGATTTGTGAAAATATCCTGAGGTGCCAAAATAGCAGTATTTCAGAGGTTCTAGATAGATCATGTCTCACAGAAGAAATTAAAATTCTATATCTGAATAGTTTTCTGTTACTACAAATACTGTTGTGTGATGGGTACTGTTCTATTTTTTTTTTTTTACTATTTTTTTTAGCCATATCTCTAATTGTATAACACAATAGTTTTAAGCTGGATATGTGAATTTAGAAATACAATCAAAACCTTTGCCTCCCTTTGCCCCTGAAACCCAGTTTTCAGGTTAGTGCCTATAGCAGGCTGGTGGCCAGAGGAGTTCAGCCTCACAGCTGGGCTACCGTTCCTCAGTCCTTCAGCCCAAGTCATACTGGAAAGTCTCCGTAGCTGCACAGCCAAGCTCAGCAAGCTGCATGTGGCACTGCTGTCATGGACGGAAGTACATGGACACAGTGCTGGTGGGAGCTAAGGCAGAAGTGAGAATAGGTGCTTAAAAGGTGGGATATTAGGAATTTTGCAATAACAGTCTACTCTCTCTCTTCCTGGGTGCCCCTCTTGTGCTCCTCCCACATATCCCTGCTCCCTGTTCACACTCTCAGGTTTTTCCTGCCCTCCTTACATGAGCAACTCTCTGCATTTTCCTCTGCTCTCTTCATGCTCTCTCCTGAGCATAAGAGAGACTTTTCAGGGAACAGATTACAATATGGGACAGCAATTTTGTATTCAGATTCACTCTTAACTGTGAAGAAAAACAAGGCCCACAGTCCCTGGTGCCTCACACAGGTTCTCCTGCCTGCATGGAGAACCTCTGATGAGACAGGCCCTTTAAGACCCCACTTTTAGCTCATTAACACTGTCTGCCGTGGCTTCTCACATACTTTGTATGCTGTTTTTATGGTCTGTGAGGTGGTTCAAACCCATGGGCTCTGCTTGGTAGCCTTGAGCTTCAATGTCTGCCTAGCTTTAGCTCTCAAACTGGCTGGTGGGGGGAATTGGCTCCCCTCAGGCAGTTGCATTTTCTGTCATCTCAGGATCAAGCTATTGTCTGCCCTCTGTAGCTCTCTGACTTCAGGATGTAACATATTTTCAGTATTTCATAGCAGCAGGTTTGTTTGTGGATCTTCCAGTGCTTTCCTGAGTGCTGTTTTGCTTCAGTCTGTGGTGGTCCTGTCCTCTCATAGGGACTCAGGCTCTGGTTTCAATGTGTTTGATGTGCAGCATCAGAGCAGCAACTTGCTCTCCCACGGTTTTACCTTCCTTCACAAACACTGAGCAGTTAAAAACAACATCCTTTTCATGTTTTCTGTCAAGAACAGCACTCCCCATATGTCACTGCTCCCATCTCAAGTTTGGCACTTCCTGCAGTCCTGACTGTAATTTTGATCCAGTGGAAACTGCCTACGAGCAAGGACAACTTCATTATACCCTGCACAGACTCTCTGAGGAGTGCAAGGTTTCTAACATGTGCTGCTGGCTCCCTCTCTGCCACCCTACAGCATCTGTGGAGGTCCTTCTCCCATCAGAGTATCACGCCCAGGCTATGCCCTCACCTTAACTCATTCCCTTTCAGCCTTCTGAAAGGCTTCGGGGTTTTAAGTTGGAATAATACTTTCAGGTTTTTTAAAGTACATCAATGCAGTTCAACTGTTCATTACCCCACAGTGTACTTGAACCACCTGCTTTTACATGTGAGGCAGCTCCGGAGAGTAGCCAGTAACTAAAAGACCTGGGGAAGGCTGAATGTACCATTTGGCATCATGGTGGCAGGTGAAGAAGTAGGTAATGGCACCAGGCAGACAATTTGAAATTTTTGTGCATTGAAGAGATGGTTAGAGCTGAGACTGAGAGTGTTTATCAGAAAACCAGCATTAGGTTACCCCTAAAACAAGCATTTGGCAGTTATAAGAAAGTAAGCATTTATCATTAGATGTTAAATCTAAACACAACAAAGCATGGAAACATAACCAGTTCCCAATGCTAGAGTTTCAACTCTAGAGTGTAATGTCACCATGAGGAATCAAAAAATATTTTCAAAGCACACCTTATTTGTCACTGGAAATGACAAAACCCAACCATAATTAGGATGCTGCAGACCTTGGATGGTGACTACAGACAGATGTAGATCTGTTTGGACATAGAAATATGGATGGAACTAGTCTGGAGATACATATGCAAAATGTGCTCAGCTGTGACAAGGATGGGTGCTCACAGGCAGCGGTGCTGCCTGAGTCCTGGGGCTGAGTGAAGGTATCTGTAAGCACATTGCCAGTATCATACAAATTAGGACTAGCTCTCTGCTAGTTTGTTCAATAAATATGCACAACTGCTAAGCCATGAGCCTATTATTTGTATTATAGTAAATATTAATAAACCCCTTATTAGTCTTAAAATCATGTGCGAGCATGTAAACAAAATAGTATTTCCATCCTGTTTCTGAGGTTTACAACCATTACCACATCTAGTAAGAAAAATTATCATATGTTCATCATATTGATATTTAAAGGCTTCATTAGTACTTGGAGGTAGGTCCTTAAGATGTGTAGAGACTCATTGGGGCAGTTTCTCACTCTCAACAGGTGCACTTAAAACCATGTTTGCACTAGAGATGTTCTTTTGTATAGCAACAATCTGAAGTTCACAGGCATGAAATATTACTGGCAAAATTAGCATATTTAAATTAAGCTACAAAAGGTGCTTGTGGGAAAAGAGGAAGAGGGAAAAGTATCCTGGCCATCTTCAGTGTTTCTGCAGCATGGAATTGGGTTCTGCTGCAAGATTTGTTACTGGCTTGAGGCATACATACCTCTGTCTAATAGTTTAATTTTATCTGTAACAGTGGGAAAAAAACATAAAAAACCCTATCAAGTTGATAGCTTGCACATTTTTCCCCTCCATGCGACTTACAAGAGTAAATCAAGATGAAGCTAGTGGCAGCTCCTGACAGGCAGAGCATGTACCCCCTCTGTAGAGCTTTCTGGCAAGGAGAGGACCTTGTGCCCACTGCCACCTTCTCAGGAGATGCAGAGTGGCTCTTCTCACACTCGCGCCATCAGGAGGAGCTCAACTGAGAGCTGGACATCATGCCCACCTTGTCCTCCCCCTCATTCTGCAGCCACACTCCTTATTTTCTGCAGCCCAGAGGTGGAGAGGACATTGCAGAGCAATGTGAAACAGAAACTTTAATTCAAAAATAGAAGTTAATTTAGAAAGTAGAATATTGATTAAAATAAACAAGGTGTGTGGTGCTTGGAAAGCTGGAAAGTTTTCCTGTGCCAGTCACTTGTAAAATTTCAGGACTTCTTGTTGAGGCTGCAAAGCTATCTAACCATAACCAGCTAAGTAATAGCCCTATCCGTGTCTTGGGCTGTCCTACATTTGTGCAGTTAGGAATCAGCTACATTCTAGGTCTTTAATTTTTCCAATTTTCATTTTACAATCCCTAGTTGCAAACTATGTGGAAAATGCTTTGTTCAAAACAACTGAAGTGTCAGTGGATGCAATGTGGAATAGTTCAGATTGTATAATCCTGTTTTAAATACTTCATAAATAGACCCATTGTTAACTTTCAAAGGTATGAATGAATGTCTTGCTGAAATGACACAATTAACTAAGCATATTGAGTCTCTACAGCCTCTGAAATAGAACTCCTTTTACTGCCCAACAGAAGTGGGAGTCCTTTTTGTTTTCCCTCTCAAGAATCCTGACACCCCCCAAAAAAGTAGAATATTCTTCTGGTTTTGTTCACACAAGAGAACAAACACTACAAACTGCTGTATTAATGTAGCAAATCTTCCTAGCAATGCATTATCAATTTTTGGGTGTATACCATGAGATTGATGTCATAGTAAAACTACAAGAAACATTAATAAATTATTAAAAAGCACACTATTCATAATTTTGTACATTCTGCTTGGAAGCCTGAGACATCAATGACTTCTTCAGCATCCTCATGCAGCACACTCTTCCCTCCTGGCATTGATGTGTGGGCTACTGTTTACTCAGGAGTCAACATGACTTAATTTTTGTTTGCTGGATGTCAATTTTGTTTTATTGTATGTTTCAATTAATAGGTGTGTCTGTAATATAGACTGCAGTGGATACAGTTTTAATCCTGTATGTGCTTCTGATGGAAGTTCCTATAACAATCCATGCTTTGTTAGAGAAGCGTCATGTCTGAGGCAAGAGCAGATTGACATCAGGCATCTTGGACACTGCTCAGGTAGGCTTAATTTTGTTTTTCTGGTAAATGTATATTCTGACACAGGTGGGCTTGGTAGAGCTTTCCCTTTTCCATTTTTGATCAGAAGTCACTGATCCATTTATCCATGAACTGCCCACCTGTAGTTTTGAGTTTCCCACACTACATGCATGTGTGCTGTGTTTACATAACCTTTCTTTGGCTGTTGTTGCCTGGAAGGACAGAAAAAGCTCTTAGGAAAATCTAAGCAATTATCCAACAGTTCTTACACAAGGGCATGGTAAGAAGTAGGAGAGCAAAAAGAATATGGATGTGTGGGAAATGTTCCCTCTTGCTGTAGGTTGTACAATGTGCTTCCAAGGTGAATCGAGTTGGGTCCCAATCGCACAAATATTGATGCATTAATCTTGAGGGTTTTTTCCCATCTAAGTGATTTTATGATTTCCTTTTCCAGTGCTGGAATGGTCCACTGAAACCCTCTGTCTACTGCCTTGTAGCTAATCATGTGCATGACTCTTTGGTTTTGGGGTCCACCATTTAGGACTTTCTCATGGGAATAACAGCTTTCCACCATGTCTTGGCCAGTTACATCTAGATCTGTAACTTGGACCATTCCAACACCAAAACAGACTGTCACCAAAATAACCTAGGTCCATATTGCAGAAAAGTTTTTAGTTCAAAACCTACAGTTTGAGGTGTGCCATGTGTTGGTCTGGACTCCAGGCTTATTGACCAGGTGTACTACCAAGCTGGTTGTATGAGAGGAACAATGTGGGAACGTGTCAAGTTTTACTGCAATTTAAAATAATTCTTTGAATATTATTCTGACTTCTCAATGAAGTACATGTAGTGGTCTGGAAAACAGCCTTTCCTAATAGCTAACCATGCGTGTATTTATCACCTAGAAACAGATGACACAAATGCAGTTGGAAAGAAAGATGATGGCATGCAGTATCGACCAGAAGTGAAAGGTACTGTGCAGACTTTGTGCTATTTGATTATGGCTTCACAAGATGAGAGAACAGAGCATACAAGTCCCTTCTTGTCTGCTTTACAGCTCTGATTTCTGTAACTAAGACAGACCTGTGAACAGCCTCTTTCTTATGGTATGTTGCAAGGCTGGCAAGAAGATGTGCATGATTTGTAGGTTTTACCTTCCTCTAAGATGCCCAACTGCTCACCACCCTGTACAGTGGCCACAGGATTAGACTCCCTTCAAGTGCTGTGAGAATGACTTTACTGGAAGACACCAAGCTGTGACATTCCTGATGAAACAGCATAACACAAGCCTCCCTCCCATGAACCCATCTCTTCTGTTAACTTCTGAAAAAAAATGGATGTTTCTGTATTTGTTGGCTTGTTTTAAAATGTTTTCAGTAAATAATACACATTGAATCCCATTGGTTGAAAATGTTTCACCTGTATGAACTTTACCTTACCTTTAATAACCTTTAATGTCTCAGCTTTTTCTTCATCCCTGTTAGTCACATGACCATCCACATCAAGTATCAGTTCAATGCTTTCTTTAGACCTCCTCTCACTATTAAAACACTTTAAAGAGCCCTTCTTGTTATCTTACACAACACTGGCCAGATTCAATTCTAAATGAGCTTTGGCCTTTTGTGTTTTCTCCCTGCATATACAAACCACAGCTCTGTGCTCTTCCTGTGACGACCTGACCTTGCTTGCAGTGATCGTACAAATTCCCCTCCCTCTTGAGCTCCACAAAGAAGTCCCTGTTCACTCAAGGTGGTCTTCTGCCCTAGCTGCTTGACTTGCAACACAATGGAGTTGTCTGCTCCTGTGCTTCTAAATGGTGCTTCTTAAAAACTGACCAGCAGTCATGGAGCCCTAAGCCCTCAAAAGCAGATTGCCAGGGTATTTGGCTAAATAGTTCTATGAATAGCTTCAAGTTTTTTATCCTGAAGTTCAGGATAGCAACTCTGCTGTCCTTTTTTCTCATTATGCTGAAAACTCAACCATTTAACTCAATCATTTCATGATCGCTATGGCCAAGACAGACATCTATGATTACATCCCCCATGAGTCCTCTATTCACAAACAGCAAGCCTAAGAGGGCTTGGCTGACGGAGTACCTGTGACAAAAAGTTATTATCTCTACAAAGATCAAGAATTTCCAAGACCAGTTCACCACAGCAGTATTATGTTCCCAGATGATGTCTGGGAAGTTAAAAATATCCCATAAGGACAAGCCTAGATACCAACCTAGAAATTTCCCATAATTGCTTAGAGAATACTTGCGTCCTAGCTGAGCACTCAGTAGTGGACGTCCACTACCACATCTCTTGTTTTCCATCCGTCTAACCTTCAACCAGAGGGTCTCAACCACATCAGCACTAAGTGCTGTACAATCAAATCTTTACCTTACATATAGCATGACACCTCTGACTTCTCTGTCCTGCCTGTCTCTCCTGAACAGCCTGTAGGCCTCTATCCCAATACTCCAATTGTGGGACTCATTTTACCAAGTCACATAAATACCAATTATATCATAGCTCTGTGTTCTGACCAATGCCTCCAGTTCATCCTGTTTGTTTCTCATGCTCTGCATGTTGGGGTACAAGCATTTCAAATATGCTCCTGAACTCTCTGTGTTCCCAGGAGCAGTGCAAGTGTTCCCACTAACACTTACCACCCTCAGGTGATGCCATGCCAACCCATGTCTTACCTACTGCAATTCTATTGGCACCCTATTCCCCTATTAATTCTAGTTTAAAGCTCCCTCCATCAGTCCCACCATGTTATGCCCAAAAGGACATTTTGCCCTTCACGATAGGTAGGACCCGTCAGGCCCCAGCAGACCTTTTGTTTCACAGTCTCTTCCATGATTTAAACCCCAAAGTTTTGGTGGAAACACTAGTCCCAGAGCCAGGTATTGATATTCTGTGCTTGCCTGTTTCTTTCAAGTCTCCGCACATTATTGGGAGGATTGAGAGGAAACATTTTCTATGCTCCCAGATTTTTTTGGCATTGTACCCAAGGCTTTGGAAATCTCATTTGATTGACCTCAGACTTTTTGTTGCTACATCAATTGCCACATGAAAGAGCAGGAGTGGGTAGTAGTCTGAAGGTTGTAATAATGTTCAGTCTTGAGGTGACATCCCTAATTCAGGCCCCAGGGAGGCAGCAAACTTCCCTGAAAATAGAGTCCAGTCTGCAAATGGGTGCTTCCATTCCACACAGGAAAGAATCACCAACAAACATCACTCACTCTTCTTTCTCCTCAGCACTGGTCTTAATGCAGGTTTTGTTACAAGGGGTTAGTACCTTCTCTGTTAGCTCTGGTCTTTAGTTTTTTTCTGTCATTATACTTGTTTTGCACTCCCATGGCCTCGCTGAGTAAAGCCATCACACCGTGGCTTTCAGAATTCCTCGTGTTTTTCCTGAAAAGTCATTCAGTGACAAAAAGCTTCATGTATTTTTCTCTTTTCACAAATTTTCACTGCATATGATGTACCAGTTGGAGTGATTTAATGTCAATTTTCACTTATGTTATGAAGGCATAAAAGGCACCAAATGGAATATACATCTTATTATGTGATGTAATGAAACACCACTTTTGATTCCTATTCCAAAGAAGTAACAGCCTTTTATTCATTGCATATAAATTGCCCTTGAAATCTAGTTAGTGGGAAAACCATTGTATATAATTATTATTATTAATGTGTATAGCTTCTGCAGTCTCCCATTCAGCAAATTATGTGCGTGGAGGGAGTATGCTTTGTGAAAATAAGCTGTTCTGAATTTTTTAATGCAGTAGTCAGGTCATTTGAGATAGTGAGAGCCTGAAGTGAATGTTTTTGAATTATGTTTTTTCCTCCAGGATAAGATATCAGTCCACATTCATATCTGTTTGCTTTTGCTTTCAATTCCTGTGCGTTATTCTTGTTAAACCCTGTTGTCTGAATGTATAATGCTTTTTAGTCTCTAGAATCCTGACAGTCTCCTTCTCCTGCAGTGCAAGTGGCTACCTAAAGTTATATCAGAAAGGTCTCTTCAAGATTCAGCTGGCTTGATGGTTTTGTTGTAACAAGATGAGCATCAGGTTTCAGTTCTTATGCATGACTCGTTCTTCTGGTGAAGTATTTGAACTCGTGTATCTGGTCACTCTTTCAAGGCTCCTCTACCAGTTAAATCTTTCACTTTGAAGTTCTGAAGCAGTCTAGCAGGTCTCTCAGATTAGAAACAGATTCCTGTCAATGGGAGGGTAAATGTCTGTTTTACACTAGGAATCACCTCCAGCGTTTAACAACAACATCTCTTTGCTTAATATAAGTTTTACCTCTGACCTGTGTGACTATGGCTACCTGGCCGCCTTTCAGAGGATGCACCTTTCAGTCTTTCACTGGGACTCACATTCTGTGTCCGTACATGTATTAAAACCAGACATGGAACAGCTCTCTGAACAGACTAATATAATTATCTGTAGCTTATTACAAGCCTTTGACTGGGACCAGATGTGACAGTAATTAACTGCTTAGAGGAAGAGGGAGATGATAGTTTTGGGATGAGACAACCACACTTTTCTCCTCTTAGACTTGCAGAACATAGTCTGTTCCACCAGTGCAGTAGTGGACATCTTGTCAGTATTAGGCAACATTCTTCCCTTGTATCAAGACTTCCGTATCTTCAAAACATAGCTTGGACCAACAGACTTCCTTATATAGGTGGTTGGGATGTTTTTTTCTCCTGAAACAAACGCAAAAGTATTCCAGAAATGTTCAGGAAAAACCTAACACAGCAGCATGCCTTTTTTTGTGTGTGTGTGTGTGTCTTGTATAGATACATTCTCTTTCTTGCTGGTGTTATTTCAAATATCTGCAATTGTAAAAGAGGTTTCTTCTTCACAGTCCCTTTTGCTTTGCACCTGCAGTTCATTGTAGTCTTTTATTTGTGATGCTATAGCCTATTGCCATGGAAATGAGTGTAATTCCATAATTATGCTCACATCTTAAGATCCCTGCTCTTTAGAGGAGTTCATTATGAAATATAACTTCTGTGTTTAGGACTATTTTACAGAAAAAATTCTGGGGGAAATGTGGTTGAAAATGAGCACAGCTTTGGATAGTTTTGGTAAGATGACAGAAGCATGAAAGATATTGGGGCAGAAGGCAGTGCTTTCCTGTGCTGGGCTGATCCGGACAGCAACTAAGTGCCTGCCAGCTACTGGCCCTATTCCAGCTTCCCCCAGGATGATGGAGGAGGGAATCAAAAAAGCAAACATGAGAAAAACATCATTGGTCAAGATAAAGCAACTTTAAGAAGTGAAAATGGAAAAAAAAGAAAAAAAACCCCCAGGCACTGTGAAATGTCCCACCAGCAGAGTCATGACCAGCCAGTCTCTGAGCAACTGCCACGTTGGAGATACCAACCCCATAGTTTTTATTGCTGAGTATGATGTCATATGATATGGAATATCTCAGTTGGGGTCAGCTGTCCTGGCTGTGTTCTCACCTAGGCCCTTGCCCACCCCCAGCCTCCTCTCTGAGGGGAGAAGCAGAGCAAGAAGCAGAGCACCCTTAAGCAAGAGCCAAAACAGTAGTGTGTTACCAGTACTATTTCATCCAGAAATCTAAACCATAGCACTGGATGAGCTGCTATGAAGGAAGTTAACTCCATCCCAGCCAAAACCAGCACACTTCCCAAAGGAATGGGTATCTTAAGCACATTTTGATATTTTTGATTTCTCTCCCCATAAAAGTGTTTCTCTGAGGAAGACTGCTATTGAAGTGTGTTTGATTTCAGCTTTAATGACCAGTGGTACCAGTCAAATATGGGCTTTATCAAGTTGTTTTCTACCCAGTAATCATCAAATGTGGTTCAACTTCTTTTTAACACTTTTAAGAGGGGATTTTTTCCTCTATTTACACATGGGAGAGAGCTGTCTATATTTTTGCATTAGCTCTTTGCCTCAGTGCCACTGATGAAGCTTCTGATGACCTTCCTGCTTTGGTTTGTTTCCATCATGAACATTTCTCTCATTTTTGAGAAACCTTATGTAAGAAGCATATTTAGATGTCTCTGAGGATCATTTCTCAGTGCAGTACATTCTAGAAAATCTTTGTAGGTGCTTCTGAAACTTCCCCCTTAAGCCTCTGCTTCATTATTCTGTATCCGTTTATTTACTGCAAGTTTTTAAGAATATGCTATTCTTGGTTGAGAGGTTTTAATTAATATCATATAGCCATGTATAATTGTTTATTTATATTTCTTTTCAAGATGCCAGTGATCAAAGAGAAGACATTTACATTGGAAACCACATACCTTGTTCAGAAAGCTTCAATGGTTATTGTATACATGGAAAATGTGAATTCATTTATTCCACTCAGAAGGCTTCCTGCCGGTAAGTCCTGCGTGCTTCTAACATGTGATTGAAATTACTGTAAAGCTTAATCAAAATGCTCTCTAGACATAATTACAGGATGTATCACTTCACAGTTATCTAAGCAGTGGCACAGGAGCCATATCCCTGTACTGTGGCAGCACCCAGCTGCTCCAGTCATAAGGGAGATATGCTCAGGGGAGAAGCTCAGTGAGTCAGGTAGTTCAGAAGCTGAATCCTCCTGAGGAGTGTAGCCTTGGTGTTGGCTTCTTATTTTCCGCTGCTAAATCCTATCTAGAGAAAAAAACCAAAGCAAACAAAACAAAACAAACATTAAAAAGGCCTTTCTTTGCCTTGCATCGCTTCTCTGTATGACTCTGCTTTCACCATTGACCTCTGTTCTTACACAATCTGTACATGTTATTGCTCCTGTCATAAACTCTCTCTAGAGTATCAATATCTTATTTTTAACATTTATTGCCCTTTGTCACAATAATAGCCTTTATCTAGAGAAAATAAAATTGCAAAATATTCTTTAGTCCACCCTTTTTTTCTCCATATGATATAGCAGCTCAATACACTCAGTATTAAGCCACTCAGTGTTTCCCAGGATATCTGTACGTTCCTTAGTTCCCAAATAATTTTTTTTCCTTTAGATTTCACCAATTAAGTTCTGTATATTTGTTTTCCCTCAAAAATAAAATTTACTTTTAAAGTTGGATATAGAAAAAGGCCAGTTCTTCATAATAAGATGCAGTGCCCTACTTATTAGGAGGTTTCACTCCTGAACTTTTATCTTGGAAGCTTGTACCTTCAGATTAATGTGGCTGAAGATGCTATAACTCTTTGCTTTTCTTTCCTTTTGAAACTTCAACTGTAAATCCATTGGATACTTTCACATTTTCTCCCTTGATCTTTATTGATTGATGATATTTAGGGGTTTTTTGCACTGCCAAGATTTAAGGGTTTCCAGACTGATCAGAGAGCAGGAGGCCCAAAAGGCAGAACCAGTACGGTTGTCAACTTAAGCATTCGAAAGCTTATATTATTCCTTTTCCCATGCAAGACCCTTTCTTGTTTATTTTCATCTTTCCAATAGGACTGGTTTGTTTTTCTCTTTTTTTCAACTGGAATCAGGAGAACTCTACATGGCTTTGCTTGTCTTGGGAAGCTGTGTGTATCCCCAACATCTTGGGGATCTCTTGATGGGCATTAGGCAGCACTATCTGATTACAGTACTCTTTTGATCTAGAACTGTATGTAACACAATTTATAATGTATTTGTCCACAGAATATGTAAAGTAGAGGTATTTCAAGAAAACCATTTCTTTCTGAATTAATTGATTCTTAATTCCTCTGAATTTTTTTCTGGAAGGTGCTGATCTTATAGCAATTAATTAATTTATGAATCAATGTATAGTCAATCATTTATATAATTATTATTGCTCTAGTAATTACTGATAGGCAGTGTTTTTATGAACTTAATCAATGCACTATCCCTTAAAATCCTATTTTATAGTTACTTATACTATTACTACTTTCAGCTGTGTATTTAAACAGCCTGAATAGTGTCTCAGCACTGGACCTAGTACAACAGACTTCATGTGGTTCCAGTCAAGAATTTGTGACTATCAGTTCTTAAGCCTGAGTATCAGATCTCCTTTGGATTTTTCCTACCTATTAATATACTGATGGTGTCATACTTTTTGCGTGTTTCCTACTGGAGTAGAGTTATTAAGGAAACAAATGGTTTATATCAGACATCAATCCACCGTAGTAATCATGTACTTCTATCAAAGAAAAAAATTCTCTCTCTCTCTCTCTGGCGAGGAAAATGTAATACTGAATGCTAGGGGCAAATTGTTATTTTCAAACACTTCCCATTCTCATACACATCTAGCATATACATTGTTTCATTTGGTCCTCATTTCATGGTAGTGATATATGTGAGGTATCAGATGACCTATAAAGCTGCAGAAAATACATGCACAGAGCAAATTCTGATTTTTGCTTTCACTGGGGACAATGAATGTCCTTGCTTATTGTACAGCAGCCCTCCAGGATTGCCAGCAGGCAGGTGGGAGAAAGGTTTTTTATGAGCCAATTGCATAGCATTGTGTTTAGTGGCCTTTGCACAGGTGGGATCTGGTCTATCTCCTGCTGCCCTGTCCTTATGGCAGGCTGCATCAAGGAGGCACAGTTCAACCCCTCACAAAGAAATCTAAACTTCTTTATGCTATCTCATATTAAATGACTGATCAGTTTATTTTGATAAATCCTTCCTGACCTCTATTGATTTTGCTGTTATGCTAATAGTAGATTATCTTTTTATATATTAATGCAGGAGAATGCTTTTAAATCTGTTCTACTAGTTTAAGTTAGCTTAAATTAGTGCCGAGTGCTTCATCCTACCTGAATCTCCCTCCACTATTTCTCAGAAATAATTTCTTGTTGCTTCAGTGTTTCTGAGGAAGCATCTTTGAATTATTCGTGCACACTACTGTTGTGGCTGTTGCTGAAGGCTTTGTTTTGCCTCCTCTGCATTAAAGCAATTCTCACATTGATAACACTTCAACTGTTACCTTCTTTAATGAAAACAAAAGGAAAGTAACAAAAAGAATTCAATCCCCTTGACTAACAAGGAGAACTCTTCCTTTTTGTTTCTTTTTGCATGATTACCAACATGTTCCCTGTCCTCATTCTTCCTGTGTGCTTATATAGAGTTCTCTTTATTCTTTCCTTAGCTGCCACTGAGCATACTTACAGCACATGACGTTTTTTCTTTAACAGCTCTTACTGGAACTTGGTTCATGCCTGAACCAAAACTCCTTACACAGTAGGTCATGGCTGGAGAAAGTAGAGTCACAAGATTAGGAACATGTAAACCCCAACTATTATCCCTGCATGCAGAAGGGGATTAAGAATTGCATTAGCAGTTGTAGAAAGGCCTTTGGTGTAATGATTTTGTTGCTCCAAACAGAATTAACTCCTACCCTATCACAGAGCTTTTGAATGGATGTGCCTGATTTTGTGTTGCATTTGGGCTTGTCAGATCCAGTTTACAGAAGGATTGTTTCTCTGCCTGTGCATGAGTATTTCTTCTCCAGCGCTCTACTATAGAGCTGGAGGCCAATAGTGTGATTTCGTTGTCCATAATGATGCGTTTGCTTCAGTCAGTTCTAAAAGACAGCTGTACAAGGAATTTGCTCAGGGTTGTAAGTGATGGCCTTTGATTCCACAGACTTCAGCTCAGTGTCTTGGGTGGCTCTTTCCTTTCCTTGCTATGCTTCATTCTCTTTTGCCCTGGGACATGAATTGCTCCAGAGCATTGCCTGAATTGTCATTGATCAGGAACAGCCTCTGCTGAGCTTCTCATTGAGCTAACTGCTGCTTTGCTTAGGCAAGGTACTGTTTGGAGCAGCTGCTTCTCTTTTGTCTCCAGCCATTTCTCCCCTGCCCCTGGCCAATTTTTTTGATTCTTCCATGAACTCTCACTTGAAGAGTTGTGAGCCATTTGTTTTTCTAACCCACTCTCCATCAAATTTTGTCTTGGTGACAAGGCAGGAGGGCGTTTGGAGCTGGTTTTTCCAAGAGGCTTTTCCAAGATTCCAATTTTGCAGGTTGCATTTTGAAAAGGGATCTTCCTTTCTCCCCATATTTCAAGGTTTCTTTTCCTCTTTGTCATTTCTCTCCCTTATTGGCAATGGAGCTGAACGAGTATGTTCACTTTGTGTTTCATTAGCATGCTTCTTTGTGCTTCATTTAGCCTTGTCTACTTTTTTCACCCATTTGCTTAATTCTTTGTAAATATTGCACCAACATAATAATGACTCCACCTATTTCTTTTGACAAATCAGGGCCTTCACCATGCTAGTGTCTTTTCAGAGAGCCACTAGTAACCTTAACCTAAGCAGAGCATATCTATTTGCTCTGTCTCTTCTTGTGCCATAGAAATCCAAATCATTCCCTAATCCAACCATTACCACACCTCCACCTTCTCACGAGCTCTTTCTCAGCTGGAGTCACCTTGCTTTTCTTATTTCATCTGCAAAATGACTAGATTGTTGTCAAATTACAGGTTCCATGAAATATTCCTTTTTTTTTTTTTTTTCAGATGTGAATCAGGATATACTGGACAGCACTGTGAAAAGACAGACTTTAGTATTCTTTATGTTGTCCCAAGTAGACAAAAGCTTACTCATGTCCTTATTGCAGCAATAATTGGAGCTGTACAGATTGCCATTATAGTTGCAATTGTCATGTGCATAACAAGGTAGGTAAAGACAAAAGCAGTGAAAACCTACACGTTGTATAGATGTACCTTTTCTGTATTTAAATGTATGACATCCAACATTTTAATTTCTTTAACATATATCCTAAAATAGACCCATAAAAACTACTTAATGACTGAAACAGAAGGATTATGTAACATCCTATCTCCCCCTTTGTTTTTTGGTTACAAAAGGCAGACTTTTTTTAAATTCAGAAGCCACCACTAACCACTCTGAATCTCCAGACCAAATACACAGCAGAGCAGATCAGCCTTGAAACACATCCAAAAGGTCAGCTACTCTGTTAGACATTCACTGGACTTCTTGGAGCGTTGTTGATGCCTTATAGAAGCTGTGATCCCCAGCTACCACCCAGTGAAACCAGAGAGGTTGACAAGGTTCCAGTGCCACTGTAAATGGTGTTACATAGAGAAAGAAGAAGTATCCCTGACACCATATATATTTTCTGAAAAATATTGTGCAACTAGTCCCATTATTAGACACTGTCCATTGGAACCTATTTTATGAAATGTAAAGATGCAGAAGCACAGAATTCAGGTTTCTGGATTGTCTCGAACTCTCACCCTCAGTAAAAACTGAGATGAGAGCTATGGGTTCTTTTTGTTGACAAGGTATTCAGTTCAAGGACTTGAACCAAACAAGGACTGAGTGCTCTGGTATAGATTAAGGATGACTTAGTTATGTATAGGTGTATGAAGCATTTAAGTCCTTTATTTGGGTGTCCATGCCACACTTTGCCTTTTCCTCCTCAAGCCATCCTTCAGTTTCTACTAGCGCATTGGTGCATGGCTTCCCAAACTCAGGGAGGTAGAATGACACCCCTATGAATGAACAATACAGGCCACCTTCCCTACATCCCTTGCAAAATCCAGCCTAGAAGATACAAGTACATGTATAAAACACCGCCCGCACACGTAAAAAAGTTACTTGACTCATGCAATTGATGTCATCCCTTTTTCCCTCAACACCCTGCTGGCCAAAGCATTGGTGTGGAAGGCTATGGTTCAGCTCCTCTTTCAGCCTCTCTACGATCATGCCCCATCTCACAGTCTCTCGTGCCTTGCTGTGTCCCAGCAGGACTGCTCCATCATGCATTGCCTGCTGTCTGACAGGCTGAGTAAGTCCCATGCCATTCGGAGTTGCTGGCTTTTGTGAATTCTTTCTTAGCTGTGTGTCTGGCCCCAAGAAAGGGATCACCTGAGTCACCTCACAGAAAATCCTGGGTGGGCTCTGTCTCATGGGCTGCTATGAGCAGCCAGGCACCTTGAGGCCCAGCACTTCAGGAGGCTGATCGATCCAGTCGTACCATCCACTGAGTTTTAAGTAGGAAATATGTATAAAGTAAAGCTAATGCAATTATTTACCATGGAATGTGTTTTGCTGGATCAGGGCTGAAGGACGTAGCACCTGGCTGGTTTCAGTCTCAAGTTCAAGCAGAGCTCCCTTCTGAGTGATGTGGGGTCCTACAAACATCCCCAGTCCAGTACCAAACAGCAGGAGTGTCCTTCCAGTCAGCACAGCTCATAGACTCCTTGCTATTGCTAAGTACCAAAAATTAAGTCAATGTGTTATTGTTAGGCTTAATTTTATGTAGCATATATAAAGTCAGGACTCCTTTTTTATTTCGTTGTCTTTTTTTTTTTTTAACAGAAAATGCCCCAAAAACAATAGAGGACGTCGGCAGAAGCAAAACCTAGGCCATTTTACTTCAGATACATCATCCAGAATGGTTTAACTTAGTGCTTTTTATACCTACATTGACCATGTGATGTACATTTTTATTATATCTTTTTTTAAAGAATGGAAATATTTATTTCAGAGGCCTTATTTTTGAACATTTTTAGTGTAACAATATTGGTCTGTATTCTGAAAGCATCAGCTCTAACAGCTATGGACTGTTTTAGTATCTTTACTTTTATGTTTTTGAAGACAGTAGTTCATTTTCTGTATCTGTGTCACATGGTTATGTAATAGACTTGTGCTTTATCCATGGAATGTAATATTTTTGGGAACACAGATTTATTCCAACAATGGTTGTAGACTTATAAAAACCCCAACAAACCAACAAAAAAAGTCCACATTACCTAACAAACAAGGCATGAACTAAAGGTAAAAATGTTTACAGCTTACTTTTCTTATGAGGAACTAGAAGACACTGTGTTTAAATACCGTAGATATTTAAATGTTTTTGGAAGTTAGTAACTGATTTTTTAGACACTGCCTATCGCATGAACTGTGAAGCTGTGTGCTGTGTGTAGTTGTAACATATTTATAAAATGTGTGGGCTGGGTCTAAGCACTGCCATCTTCATAAATAATTCCAACAATTTATTTTTAAAGAGGAAAATTATAAATTTCATAATTTGGGAAGTTACCTGGTAGGAACAGATGGCACAGGTCCAAAAGAAGTAGGTCTTAGTAGATTTAGGTACTGTAAAAATTGGTGTTGAATAATTGAACACAAACAATTGGAATAAAGCCTACTTTATCACTGTTAAAAACTGTTTTAATACTTCTTAAACTTTTTTAAAGAAAATACATGTTTTAACACCTACAATACAGATTGTATAGTGTTTGTGATTAAAATAAAAAAATAAAAGTGAATGAATTACTAGTGCTCTTGTATAGAGTATTTTCAAGAGCTAAAAAAGTCCATCCAAATTAGTCTGCTGGTCATAGTTATATTAATAGACTGTTAGTTGTCGTTTGAAAGATCCCAAGATAACGTGTGAATAGGATGTGTTCAGCTGTTTTAACATGTAGTTTAGGCTTTCAGAATTTTGCATGTAGGATTTAATAATTTGTTCAATAAAAAAAAAATGCTTTCAACATTTTGAACTGGAAAAGCATGTCACAATACAACGTTTTCACTATATTGCCTCTGGTTTAGTGTGTTTATTTGTTACCCCACGGGGTAATTGCAGCAAGCTGAAGACCTGGATCTGTTTTGCTGGAAAAAACCAACTGCGCTAATTTTCCTGACTGCTTTTTCAATTCCCTCAGAAGAAAGCACTCCAGTAACATGAAACAGAAGTAGATCTTTAAAAATATGCAAGTTTGCTTTCCTGCTTAATTAGCAAGTTACTTAACTTTCCTGGATTAACACTAATAACCTCATCAGTACGGAAGCGTGACCCTTTAAACGTATGTTCCTTTCCAGAGATTGCTTCCTAATTTTAGGGGTTTCATGTTGCTGAAAGTATCTGAACAATCATGTGTGGATATTTTGTAGTCAGAAGTATTTGACCAAGCTCCAGGAGCAGCGTTTCACGCCCTACTTTGAACATCGCCGGAGCCAGCTGTCACCGTGGCTCCCTGCAACAGCGCCAGACTCACTCTGGCAGGATCACTGAAACTTCGCCTCCCTCCAACCTGGCTGAAGGCAGGCAAAATGGATCGCCGTGAAAACACCTCAGAGGCTGACAGAACACACCAAAATCGTCTCTCCAGTGTCATTGAGGAGGAAGAAGAACAAGATGCAGCTTACACAATTGTGACAGTCCTGGACAAAGTGGCCAACATTGTCGACAGCGTGCAGGCAAGCCAGAAAAGGATAGAGGAGAAGCACAGGGAGATGGAAAATGCCATCAAGACCATACAGATTGACATTTTAAAGCTTGCCCAGGCTCATGGCAATACAGGCTTCATGGTGAACAAGTTACTGCAGAAAACCAACAAAGTCAGCTCCACCATGAAGGAGGTGCGGGCACGCGTGGAGAGGCAGAGCACCAGCGTGCAGAAGGTGAAAGCAAAACAAGAGGAGATGCTGAACAAAAACAAATTCCGGGTCGTAATATATCAGGTAACTACAAACCTAATTTCTTGTAGTACTGTTGCTTTGCCATCTCCTTGGTAGCTGCTGGTAGGTGTTGGTTAACAAACCAAAAGATGCAGTCTGTGAAACATAAGAGTTATTTTGTGCTTTCTTTAACATTGAGCTGTGCTCCTCAATGTCTTTCAGCACAAATCTACTGATGGCAGTACACAGGGTCTATTATTAGTGTTGGTTGGTTTCTGAGCCAGTGGTGTAAGATTAACTGCAGATCAGCAAGGACTGTTTGCTGCCTTTCTGAAAGGTAATATGAGGCAGGCCCTGTAAATCTTGTCATACAGACCATGCCTGACATTCATCTCTGTTATTTTTTTCACTGTATTAGGTAGAAGTGCAAATAGCAAAAGTGTTTTCAGTCTCCCTGGAATACAGACTTTCTTCTAACACTAATTTCAAAACATGGTTTGTTTAACCTGCAGCATTGCTCAGGCTCTCCTACTGCTGACAAATTGGGGCTTTTTTCATTGTCTCAGTGTGTAACAGTATATGTGCAAACTGAAACTCAGACCCACAAACCCTTCATGACAAAAAAGTCTCCTTTGCATGCTCTACTTCGGAAATGTTTTAACACAACACTGTTCTTCCAATCGTATCAGGCAGTGAAATCATGTATTTTCTTTCACTGACCTAATTCCAAGATGTTCACTGCTCTTACAAATAATTGCACTTGAAGTTTCATAAGAAGTTTCATGGAACAGCATGGTCTCACTTGCGTCCATACAAACAGTGCAGGCAGTTCATGGGGTCTTGTCAGTGAGTGCTGTGAAACCCACTTATTTAATGGTCTGATCCTGCATTTGCTGGAAATTCCCAGTTTAATCTTTTGCCAGAAGCATAGTTGGTTGCTCCTTTTTTTACCAGTGAGGCACCATAGCTTCTTTCAAATAAGTCGTATTCCTCATTAGGCATTCTTGAAAATACCACACCTCGTGAGTAACACAATGCACTCCCATCACTCAGCTTTACACCCTGCTCTTGCATCTGTTTGTACATAAATAACATCATTTGCAATGAATGGAGTCCTGTGTTTCATCAAGTATATTCACCATCATGTATGGCTGACAAATTCTTCCTGCATAATCTAGCTTTCTTAACTTCTTCATTTTCTACTACTGGGAAAAAATAGCTAAAAAAAAAAGAAAAAGCTGAAGGCAGGAAATATTACCTCTTTAATGTTATGTTAGTACCACATACAGCCAAATTGTGCCTCCCAGATTTTCTGGCTGAATGACTTACTATGGATGTTCAGGAGAAAGTATGGGCCCAGTATGACCTATTATTACAATTATTGCAAGCTGCATCATCATGATGGAATAGAAAACAGGCACTTCCACTTTTTCCTTGCAAATCATTTTCCATCTAAAGGTAATAAATATCTCTTGACTCCTCTGGTTAATGGCACAATGCCATTTCATTGATAGGCCTTTACTATAATGGCTGCAGCAGAATCACTGCTTTAAAAGTATTCATTCTTAAAACAGTATTCATTACATAATGTAAATTTTTCTGCTAGCATGACATGAGTTGTTGTTTATTAAAAAATATAGTAAAATATGGTGAAAACGGATTTACATGCTGTTATAAAGAACAGCTATTGGTGTTTTCAGATACTTGATACAAAAGATGGCTGTCACAATATGTGCTTTCTCTAAGAATCACCTTCGGTGGAGTCTCTGAGCGCTCTGCTGATTTTGCTGGACAAGAACGATCTGCACCCTCTTCTGTATGTTTAATTCTCAGTTGGTATTTTTCAGGAAGGGAACCAACATTTTTTATTGTTCTCTTTCAAGATTCCTCTTCCTACTGTAGCTGAGAACTGCCAGGGGGAATATGAACAATTCCCTCTAACTTCCTTTCGTAAGGTAGATTGAAGAATCTTTTCTCACTTGCACAGAGGAGGGGCAGATGCGTTGATCCGTCCAGGATCTGGCCTCTAACACTTTCCTGGAGGAGGATAACTGCATTGTTCCACAAAAACTGGAACATGCTAAGTAATCAAGAGTCTACTGAAGCTTTAAGGCATGGGTACACTTAGGAAAGTCTCTTTCACGCAAGTGCAGTGATTTTCACACTGTTGATTTATACCACTGTAGGCATAGTGCTACAGTGCCAAGAGCTGAATGACTGAAGCTTGGCTACAGTGAGTGGGAGTCTGTTAATAGCCACAGAATCAGCGTACTCCCTTCACTATATGTTACAAATGGATATAACCAAGTTGTTTACTCTGTGGTTGTGATTGACAGCTCTTCTGTAGTGAGATTTTTTTTCCGATGAACCATTTGGGACATTGTGATGAGGGCAGTGATCTGTGTGTAGCTGGTGTTGAATGTCTACATGAGTGAGTGCATGTGGGTTTTAGTTTTAACTTTTACTGGAGCATCGGCATATGAGGAAAAAGGAAATGCCAATTAAATACTAAAGATTTTCTTTCAAGTGGACAGCTTTGATCTTATCATTGATAGAAGGAGTAGGCAGGTTGAAAAGGACCATTGGCTGAAAGAGACTGTTCCAAGAGACCTCAGCAATGATGAAAAGAGTTGGCAATATCCTCACATTAAAAAGAGACAAAGTGATCATCCTTGAGCAGAATGATTAGGGAATTGAGCACATTCATTTTTAGAAAACCATGTGGTTGAGGAAAAGATATAGTAGCAGGCAGCCCTTCTCCCCAGGCTGGCTGCAGGATTAAAAATGCCAGTTTACTTCAGACTTTCTAGTGAGGTCTTTGACCCTGGAGTGCTATGTGCTCTGAGACTAAAATAGGAAATACAAAGGATGTTGGAGGTTGTACAGGTCACTGCTCACTTCTGTTCAGGTTAGTCTGAATAACCAGCTGTGAGAGCTATCATTTCTCTGCAGTCAAAGAGCATTTAACAATTTAAATGATTCAGACTAAATTATTCAGAAAATAAAAGAGACCTTCTTTTTTTTTTTTTTTTTAATCCTGAAAGGACTTGTTTCATTTGCTTTTCTGCATGTTGTGCAAGTCCCTCTTTGAATTGGAGTGCACAGGCACCAGAAAGTCCATGTTAGGGTTACTGGACTTTTTTCTATTATTACTTCACATAAGCACTGTAACAACTTCCTAGGAAGGGACACACACATTTGTTTCACTCACTGCTGTCTGATATTTAAAATTAGTGGACATGGCAGAAACCAAGTAAGCTTGTGGCTTGACTGGCCTACATGATTATGCTACAACTGATTTGTTTGCCCTACAATTGCTTCACCACCCACATGGGGAAAGGCTTGCAGAAGCATCCTTGTGTATGCTACTGATCCTATGCATATATAAATTAAAATGTAAGTGTCCTGTCCTGGCCAGTGTCCTGTCCTGGCCAATGTCCTTCTGTAGCATAATGACTAGGACAGTAAAAATGGTGAAATCAAGATGGGGATAATAATCTGGAAACCTGAAGTGGAGGCACTTTCATCTGAAGGGGCAGTTAGAAATCAGAGTGTCAGGAGCTCAGGAGATGAAGGCGCTGAGAGATCAGGCTCATGAACTCACTGTCCATCAGCACAGAGTTTTAATTACAGCTATTCTGAGCTAAGCCCGTGAGAGTAACCATAACAGGAAAGACAGCAAATATAACACTTCTATTTAGAAACAGACAAAGGAAATCATGTGAACCATTGCCATTAATCTGTTACCGTTTGGGCATGAGAGTGGCAGGCTCAAAAGGGCTCTGCAGAACAGAATCCTTAGTAGCATGAAGTTAAATAGCTCATCAAAGGCAGATTGTGCTAGATAGCTCGTATTTCATAATTTTTCTGTTCTGCAGAAACATGAGAGATCTTATCCTTTCTCATATTTATGTACCTGGTATTTTACCTCATAACAGATAATCTGGGAAAACAACAGGTAACAGTGGATTGTGTTGAAATTGAAAGTGAGGCTTGTGATGGGTTTCTGAAAGTGTATGTGTTTCTAAGACCATTTTTGTCAACTGTGTAATGTTTTCATTAAAAATCTCAGTACAGAAAAGGTGTAATACTCAAAATTAGGAGCTGTCAGTTCATAGAAAGAAATATAGACATGAAACCAAATTATCTTTACAGATATAACAGTGCTAATTTGAGTGTACATGGTGCCAATTCCTGTACTTTTAATAGAAGCCCATTTTAGTTTGTGTTCTGAAGCCCCACAGTTTGGAAAGGACAGAAAATGTGTTAGTTTCTCAGAAAATGATAGAGACCCCACTTGGTGTCATGGCTCTTCAAAAAGTTAAATGTAGACATAAAAGGCTTCAGGCAAGATGTTTCCAGAACTGATAGAAATGTCCAGTGCCCTAGCCCAGAATGCCTCAGAACCTGCCTGGACTACTATGTACAGCTCTGATCATCCCTCTTGAAATAAATTGTGTTCAAACTGAAGAGGTTTTGAAAACAGCTACCAGGAATGGGATCAGAGGAATGGGAAGCCCTGGTAAATAAGAGAAGACCAGGAGGTCCCAGCTTGCTTTAGTCCATCAAGAAAGAGGCTAAGTGGGGTTGTGACTGTCATTTATACATACATTTAGGCACAGGTGAGGAGTCCAGTAAAGAAAAATGGCAAAATGATGACATGGGTGTAAATTGGCCATGAGTCAGATCTGAAACCAGATTTGCATCTCTCGGGCCCTGGAAACATCAGAATCTGGACAAAGCCTTCTTCTAGAACCCATGGGGAGAGAAGAAGACCTAAATTGCTAATAAAGTGGAGCCTGAAAACTTAATGGGAAAAAATGACTACCTGTGACAGCAGAGCACTGGCTTCAGTAGCCCAATGACACAGGGCCTTTGTTGGAGTCTTGTAGCAGAAACCTTACAAATATTTTTACAGCTGGAACAGGTAATTGCTTTTGCTGAGAATACAGAGAATAAAATAAACCCAACGGTTGTGCCACAGAGTGACACAACCTCTCTCGCAGGAGCCCTTGTTTGCTGTGTTGGGCCCAGTGCTTCAGTCCAAAGTGCAGAGCTGGCCCTGTGCTGTGCAGCACCCAGTTGTGGAGAGGCAGGGCCAAGCCCTGAGGTACCAGACGCAGCCAAGGAGATCCTAAATTACCTGTGGTTTTTAGAAAAAAAATCAAAAGCTTTCAACCAGCTAAAGAAAAACCGTATTTCTAGTGACATGTTTGCAAGGATCAAGGAGAAAGAAAAATACAAAAAAAAAAAAGTGCACTGTTGGGCTATTTCTGTGTTCCTAAAATGGAATAGGTTGCATATTTCACAGCAGATCATAGGATCATAGCAGATTATAAACTTGACTTTACACTGATCTGGTGGCCCCAGACCTATTCTATTGCAATGATCCTCACAGGTGGACAGGCTGTCATCTTCGCAGGGCTGCCATTGATTTCTCTCCACCTGTTAGCATTGAGTGGTGGAAACAACTGATCCTAATTTACCTTTGCACTGGATGCAGTTGTTCAGGGCTTTGCTTGTGGTTGCCCTGCAGGCCAGCAGATGAGAGTAGTTACACCATGAGCCTCCTGTGTTGTGCCTCTTCTCGGTGGTCCTAGGGACTGCTTGGAACAACTTACCACCAGGAGCTGTGGCTTGCTGCTGTGGGCACGTGTATATTTTGAAATGGAATCATAATCACTTTGGGTGGAAAAGACCTCTAAAGATCATCAAATCCAGCCATTCAGCAACACCCTTCATTCCTGAGGCACAGGTTCAGGAAAGGACTTGACTGGAGACATGCAGATGGGATTCATTCTCAGCACTGCTGAAGATAGCTGAACCTTGCAATTATTCCTATAGTGCAGGAATAAAATTGATCAAAACAACACAGGCACAGACATGAGGTTTATGTGAAGTCACTGACAGCAAGTTTAGGATCTGGGACAGGATTCGTCTTCCTGGGCATTCGACATTATTAATGCAAATGTTTATACGTTTGGCCTCCAGACTCCGTTCAAGCAAGCAGAGAGAAGTGTATGGAGCCTGATTTGCTTGACCTGTTGTAGATGTCTGCTGGATACAGTTTCTACACTATAAGTATCTGTTCCCTCTGTTTAGTTGAAAGGTTGTTCAGAAATGAGTTCATATGGAGGCACAGTTGCTTGGGCAGACAAATTCAGCAGCTCCTGATGACTGTCTGGCTTTCACTTGTACTTTAAAGCATTTCCCTGGTCTAGCTGACTTGTAGGAGCAGTCGCCTTGTGATGAATAAATGAATCAAAATATTAACAAATGTACTTTTTTGTCTTATCACACCTTGTGATGCTTTTTCTACTTCACTGACAACAGGCTTCCAGAAAAATTGGAAGTGAGAAATTTTCATCAGTTTGACTTCAAACCTGCAGACGGACCTGCAGAGCTATTCCCTGGTCTAGCACCATAAAACAATAGCAAAGCGAGGAAAGTGTGAAGCTTTTGTTTTCCCCTGGAGCTGCAGTTGTCCTTTTTATGCTGCATGTGGTGGCCTGAAGCCAAGGGCTTCTCCAACTGATGTGGTGTAACTGGGTACTGCTCGCTCATGGACTGCAGCGAGCTACAGACAACCATAATGAGAGAATGAGTTGGGTTTCTTTGTAGTCATTGTATGCTGATGGTTGAATTAATGAATTTCTATCAGAATTTAAATGAAAGGAATGTGTATTAGGTTTCACAGAAGAGAAATAAGTGGGGCTGACTGTTCTGGCTGGGCTACTATTCCATTATGTAAAAATAATTCTAAATGCAAGCAATAGGACTTGGTCATAAAGTCTTACACACTGAAGTGTTTATTCTCTGTCTACTTTACTTGATAAAGCTCCTTAGGTGGCCTTTTAAAATAATCCTACTTCTCTCTCATCTGAGCAGCTTTTTGGCCTGATGGCAGAGATTCTAAAATGACATGTTTGCAGAAGAAATGAAGGGATCACTTGAGATTTATAAAGCTTCATTCTTAACTGTTAGAATATGAGTAAAAGTACTGAATGATTTGTAATCGGTTATTCATCAGTGGTTTCATATTGATTTAGAGCACAATTTCAAGGAGATGTTTCAGGGATTTACCTTGGCTACCAGTTTGAATAACAAATCAGTCATTCAACATGCAAATTTCTAGGACTTTTTTAATACTCTGGCAATGCAGTTTCCTGCCCATAAGCTGCCCATCATTTACATCACCAGTTGTCATAGACACGGCAGTGGCGCCAGACCAGGCACTGGGTGGCCTTCAACCATTTTGCTGCTTTGTGCTCTGCTTCAGAATTGTCAGGTGATCCCCAGTTAGTCCCACCTGTGCTTATGTTAATCATCACCTGCACCTTCCCTGTCACACATCCCAAGGCGGAAAGATAGCTGCTCCGACCTTTTCCCTGTGCCACACAATGACTCCAAGTTATGGATTTTCATCAGTCTCTGCTCCCTACTTATGCTGTAAGAAGTTTTGTTAGGATAATTTTGAGCCTTGATTTTCTATGTGCATATATACAATATATAATTTTATATATATATATATATATATATAAATTGAATTATTTATTTGGCCATTCTGGCTTTCTCTGCTATTTTTTTTTTACTTTAAAAAGCTTTGTTCTGCTAAAGTGTTGGTTGAAATTAAATAATAGTTGAGAGCCGGTAACAGTTGCCTTTATTTAAGCTGGTTAGAGTTATACTTTGAAGCTATTTGAAAAGAGAACACAAAACCAGTTTATAGCATTTCTAGCAAATATTTACATGTAAGACAATATATTACCTTTTTTTTTTCTCCTTGCCAACTTTGGAAGCCTAGTCTGGGCTTTGAAATACATGCCTAAAATACACATGCCAAAAAACATGAAAGGACAAGGGAAGTAAAGCTCTAGAATTGGCTACATCCATTAAAATGCCCACATATTCCACTGGTTTTTATTTTCAAATAGCAAAATTATTACTGAAATTATCATTAAAAGTCTTAATGTACTTAAGTGTTTTTGTACAGTGATATTATGTCACTACGTCGTCTAGCAGATCAAGTGAACCCTAAAATAGCAACACCTATTTTCTTTAGGAAAACAAAAGTACTGCTGCTATTAATTATTGATCCCAACTGTGCTTTCAAAGAGTGGAAATTTAGATAAGAAGGTTGTGAGGGAATCTTTTCAACAACCCTTTTTCCTTTTCCCAGCATCACTGTCCTCACTGAAGGCATGACATTCTTCCATCAGCCCCCTTTGGTTTATTCGCTCCTTAGAGCAGCAGTAAGAGTGAAAAGTGCTATTAGAGCTGACCTGATCTTTGCCAGGACACCACTGCTGCAAAATACCTGAGACATTGCTAAACAATTTGCTCTGCCATTTCCCCTCTTTCCCTGCCCAGAGAAGAGCCTGACTGTGCAGGCAGGGTTTTCAAGCAGACACAGTTTGACAGTCTCTTTTCCCCTGCATATTTCAATTATCTGAGCATCACCACCTCACGAGTCTCAGAGGTTGATTAGGGACATTGCCACATTGAAGATTATTTACCTACTGGATTTAAGGTTTTTGTGAGATGAAAAAGTCAGCACCTTGCACTTTGTGCAGTTTAAGGAGCAGGCGCATTAGCCTTCCTTCATAACGCCTTTGCTGTGTCCTGTGGGAAAAAGTGCTACTGCTGTGGTCCCTTCCTTGAGATTAGAAGACACTAGCAGTGCCTGCAAACTGGTCAGTGCCCTCTTCCATGGGTGCAGAGCAGCCAAAATTTTGGCAGCCAGTGAAAAGTTTGATGAGTGAAAGAAGTGTGATAAGGACAAAGGCTATGTTCCCCTGAAAATTTTCTAATTGTGAATTAAATTGAAATGAAAGCAGAGGGTGAAAATGTCAGTGATGGAGTCAGACTTTGTTGGGAACCCAGTGTTTGAAACATCTGGATTTCAATATTCTCTGTCCCTGGAGCCATCCATTCAAATCAGTGCCATGCTGGCCTTTTCACCAAAGCTGAGGTTTACTCATATGTTTACATTGTAATCAGCCAGGCCTCTAAAAGCTCGAAATTCTTTGGCTGGGCATATTTGAGAGGTTAAATACTCAAAAAATAGAAAAAAACATATTTCAGGTTTAAGATGCTTTCTTAGCAAACTCACTCTGCCAGGGGCATCACCAACCACTCCTGAATTGCACGGTTGTTTGGTTATGATGTTATACTTTTAAGTTTTGTCTGTTAAAGTTGTTTCTTAAGCAGTGGATCTAGCTACCCTCGCAGCTTTGTGGCCTCTATATCTCTCCCCCCGCCCAGCTGAATTGCCAAGGTCTCCAGAATTTTCCCTTGTCATTCAACCAGTGCTTTCAGTCCCTCCTTTGTTACCACAGAACCTGAAGTCTTTCTCCGTTCAAAACTCATGTCCTTCCACACACATGTATTTCTCCAAAACATTTCCAGTTTCAACAATACACCATCTAATCTGACTTCTTTATCCCCTATCCCCTCCCACTTCCATTCATAACACACACCTCCTCTTCTCAGGACCCTTGTCCTCTGCTGAAGGTATCCAGACCAGATCTACAGGCAAGGTACTTGAGCCATGGCATTTTTGCTCAGGACAGACACCAGCTGAAGGGACAGACAGATTGACTCAAAGCACAGCCAGCTTCACAGCAGAGATCTTATTCCTCTGTGTCAGAACTCCGTTCTCAAATTGGTGTAAACTGCCCAACTGTTTCTCTGTTAGTGGAAAGGTTGAGAAGGTGGGAGATGCATAATGTATGTGTTACACTCCTTGTACAAAAACAAGACAACTTCCAAATTAACCATTTACAGGATGGACATACCAACCTTTTTCTTGGAAGAGAAGAAAAAAAAAATGTTTTGTTTAAAAGGTCCAGATCTGTTTTCAGTGTGTGGAGCGGAGGATAACTTACAAGGATACTATGGCCAGTGAGGAATTATAGCTGATGAGCACACCAGGACCAGTGTGAGCACTCTCTGCAGGTGCTCCATCTAGGAGGAGGAGTGAAATGGAAGGGTAATGCTCAGCTTCCACAGATTTGTGTTCTGATTCTGGCCTGTGCGTGTCTTTGGTATTCGCTAGTAGGCAAGGCAAGCAGAGCACGTATAGGTATTAATCGCCCATGTGACTGCATGCCTCTTTGTTCAAGAAATCATGTTAAAAAATAACTGAATATTTGGTATCATCTATTACTGTGAAATAATCTCCTGTCCTCATTTTACATCCTCCCTTAGATCCCATGAGGTGGCAGTGGCAGATACGAGTCCTTCCTAGCAAAATGCTCAAGCAGATTTTTAACTAAAAGCTTGCCAGCAGCATCGTTAATGGCTTAACTCCCTTCTCACCCTCCCCTAAGATCGGACTGCTCAGTCCTACTGTTTCGAGTCCCATCTGCTTTCCAGACAAAGAGAAAGCTGACACCCCATTTAGGGCTTTGTTCTGTGCTGCTGAAATCAGTAGGTGTTTGGCCTTTGGTTTTAGTGAGTCTATAAAGGAGCTGGTAGCTATATGCTGTGACTGCATCTGTTTCCCACCTGGTACTAAAACTTCTTATTCCTGCTTTAGTAAGGATGAGCTCCTCTCTTCTCTCTGCCCTACTGGTATCTAGTGATTAAAAGAAATGGGTAGGAGCAGTAGAGAGAAAGGAAGCAGATGAGAAAGTTCACCTAGTGAGCCTAAATCACTGTATTTTTATTCTGATACCTCCCTAGCATGCTAGACAGGTTCACTAATACTTTCTGCTTTGGTAACATACAGAAATCTTGAGAGGAGATAGAAACTCACACTAATTTTTTGCCTTGCTGCATTTGACTCTTCAAGATGTGTGCAGAAACCAAGGAAAAGGAGAAAATCCAAGTTTTGGCAAAGATAATTCTGAGACCCTATAGGAGAATGAAAATGTTTCTCAGGATGCGCGGCTCTTGTTTCTGTCAGTCACCTACAAGACCTTCATCCCACATGTTATTGCTCATAACTTTTAATACTAACATGTCTATGTGAAAGTTAAAGCACTCTTTTCCTTAGCTAATAGGCTAAAGGTAAATACAATAAAAATCTGGCAATTGTCAAAAAGTACAGGCAAATCTGTTCTTCCAGAGGAAGACAGCTTAAATATTGCCTAGAAAATAGTCTGCCTTCCCTCCTTTTAAAAAGTAATCTTTATATGAAAGGCATACTCCTCTCACCATATTGTATTCATTTCTATATTTACTGAAATTTCAGAATAGTCATTCTGGAAACATTTTAGTTACCATTTTAGCTGAAGGACTAGGCTATAATTTAAAAACTTTGAGGAATTATTACCCAGCTGTGTTTTAGTTAATTTTCAGAAAAGAAGGGATTATGTTTACATGTAGAAGTCTTTAGATAATTAATGTTAATTTGTACATGTTAATGAAGATGATTATTAGCAAAACATTGTAGTTTTGTTCCTGCTGATTTTGACAGATGAGTTGAATCACATTCTGCTGCAATCAATGTAACATAATTTGTCCCTATTTTTTCTATGCATTAACAACTATTTTACTAGAGGGTGTTTATTGAAGCCAAGGCATGATGACAGACTCCTAAGTGGGCTTTATCTGTCAAATAGCTCAATGTATGTTATTTTATGTATTACTAGTACTCTGTAAAATAACATGACTAACTACTATGTGAGTCACTGGGAAAAATGACAGACATCTTTTTGGCTGGAAGTAAGTCCACAGCAAAATATTCAGTAAGCCTGACTTGCTATTCATGGGTTCACAACTTCTGATATATTTGCTTTTGTCTGCATCAGAATGATAATACTAAGGGTAGAGTCCTGACATTGTCATGCCTCAGAAAGCAGCTGAAGTAGTTAGTAGTAATGGCAAACATATTAGAGAAGTTTTATATAGCTGCTGTGTCTGTCTGTACCCCAAAGGGCTGTTCCTCCTGGGAAAAGAGCACACACACATAAACAGCTTTTAGGAAAGCTAGTACTTCTGGATAAAAGAAACTCACTGACTCTGAGCCACAAATCTGTACTCTCCATGTAGACGGCAGTCTTCAGAACAGGGAAACCATGGTATTGGGAGATTCTCCCTGTTCAGATAAATCTGTCATTGCCATAAGCTTTCTCACTTTTTTTTTTTTTCATGTCCTTAACCCCTTAGTGAATCTGGGTAAATTTTTTGTTTACTGTGGACAGCTTTTGGAAATATTCCATGTCTTTGAGATTTGAGCCTCTAGCAATTTTTCTTTGGAGAGGCTGCATGAATTACTAGTGCTAAGATGTGCAGCTGATACCCACTGGATGAATAACACAAATATGTATATATGTCTCTGTATATGCCCAGGGAGGTGGTGTAGTGACTGTCCCTGGAGGTATTTAAGAAGAGACCAGATGTGGCACTTAGTGCCATGGTCTAGTAGACTAGGTTGTGTTGGGTCATGGGTTGAACTCGATGATCTCGGAGGTCTTTTCCAACCTGGTTAAATCTGTGATTCTGTAGTTGCGCATGCTCGCACAGGCCACCAAAGTCACCACAGGAGACAGAGGTGCTTGCCTGGGGTTATCATATGTTTCCACATGGAACAAATCAAGCTCACCTCAGCAGTGGTGCAGGTGCTGAGGGAAATGTGTGGAACTGGGTTTACTGAATAACATCTCGTTCCTTTACTGACTTTGACCCCTTTTGGAGCCAGCACGTGTAAGTTAATATGTTGGAGTTCGTTCCCTTCTGGGCAGCAACAGAAATGTTTGCTTAGCGCCAAATAGTAAAAAAATGGACAATTGTCTTGGTAACAGTATAGGACTGAAGCTACTGGTATCATTGAGGCACTTGTTTGGAGAGTGTACAGCTGACACAAGCACAAGAGCCTCTTTTGTCTACAGGATGTCTGCTGTTATTGGTGAGGAATAATGGATCTAGGTCCAATCCCAGAGAAGCAGACAAGCTCCAAAAAAATAAATGAACTATACAAGCCTGCTCTGAAAACCATTAGAGGCTAGTACTCATAGGACCATTGCATTCATTAATTTCAGGTAGAATCACAGTGAAAAGAAATCTTTAATCAGGCATATAATGTCTCTACAGAACTTGGCAAAGGCTTCTTTCACGATTTGTATTCTGCTTAGATCAAGTACGATGGTACAAGCCTACCTTACTATGTTACAACATTATATTTCAGTTAGCTCTAACTAACTGCAAGCCAACCAAAAAAAAATGCATGAATCACCATCCTTTTGAAATACACTTGCTGGAAGATGACTCTGTGCTTTCATTCACAGGAAGAAACCGAGTGTCCTTCATCTCTCTCAGTTATCAAAGAGATGACAGCAGGTGAAACTCTAGAGGATGATTTTTTCCCACCTGAAGATCTGTCTTCTGATGAAGAATATTATATCGAAGAAAGCAAAGCTACCAAGTTCAAGAAATCAGGCATGAGGCGCATTGATGATATCAAAAAGGCATTTTCAAGGGAAAATATCCAAAAGACAAGACAAAATTTTGGCAAGAAGGTAAACAGGCTTCAAACAAGGATAGTGACCCCTGAGAGGAGAGAGAGGATCAGGCAATCAGGAGAGAGACTGAAACAATCTGGGATAAGGATGAAGAAAACCATTTCACAAGCTGCCCCAACAAAGGAGATGTTCAAGATCCATAAAAAAAATAAAGAACGAACAGGAGCTGAAGGTCAGGAGGGGATCCAGGAAGCTGGTGTACACATTGCCTCTGAGCTCCCAGCAGCAGAGCCCTTCACTGAAGAAATCTCTTACACAGAAGTGATCACTAAGGTAAAGAAAGACAAGAATAGTGCAACAAAAGGTGCTTCCCAGTCAACTGAAATAGGAGTGACTCTCCCAGAAGTTGTCCTTAAGCAGGAAAGAAAAGAAGGAGGAGGAGGTGATGATGGCGTCCCTTTGCTAGACTTAAAGCAATCAGCATAAGGAATCAACAAGCAAACACACCATACTGTCCTTACTGAACAAGAGAGAACACAGTATGTACTCAGCTTTTGAAAAATGTGTGAATTCGTGTTATATCACAAAATGTGTTGGTGTTGTTCTATCATTTACACATATGTCTGTAGTGTTGTCTTCCTGACAAGAGTCAAGCCATGCAAACTGAATGAAGGGGCTCCCCCTCTGTCTTGGCGTGTGCCGATAGCCATCATTAACCCAAATGGAACTCGCAAGGTCAAAGGGAGATGGAAATCTGCTGCATTTTCAAGATTGATTTAGCAGTCACTTTACAGCCTAATCACTCTCATCGTTTTATGTACAACTGTCTACAATTTATTTCCATTATCTTATACCAACTCATCTAATCAGAAAACAGTAACAAAGCTATTACTTTGTATTAGCTAAAGGAAGCATTATGGAAAATGTCATTTATCTATACAAATATTATCATTTAGGGGCCCTCATAAAAACAGCAGAGGATATTCCTGCTTTATCCAAGGTGTGACAAAATCGGGAAGGAATGGTAAGGTTTAGAGTAAATTCTCTTTCTTCTCAGTGTAAAAGAGAAGCCCTGAAATGACTACAGGTTATTTCCAGAGTTCTGGAACAGGAAAGTTCAACGTAAGTGAGTAATGCATTTTCTGCTCTTACGGAGAAAGAAGAAAAAAGAAGAAGAAATATTCAAAATGGAATGGCAGGAGAAAAAAAGAATGAGATATTATGTTCATGTTTTAGAAAGATGAGATTGTGAGAAAGGCAATGGTATGAAGCAGTGAAAGTGGAATAAGATGAATGCATGGGTTCTGGATAAATAGAGAGAAAAAACAGAATATTGTAACTACAGTTTCCTTGAGTTCTTTAAAAAAAACCCTATTATTCTATACATAGGATCACAGGACTTATGTGCAAAACTGACCAGACAAGGGAATTATTTTGTTTTTCACTCTCTGTGCTTTTTCAGAGCTTCACTGCAATTAAAATCTATTCTACAAAGTCACAAATGTACAGGGCCAATCCATAACCCAATTCTTTTTTTCCTATCATCATCATTATCGACCAGCCACAGCCTCAGGGATTATGAGACAGACACCCTTTGGAGTATGGAATGCTGTTTATTTGTGACACTCCGGAGCCAGTGCCCTGACATCAGATATGTTTGTAAACATGACTGTACACTGATACGGGGTGCAGGACTGTATTGCTGTCTTCATTCGTAAATGGAGTTGCCTTCAAAGCACTTACCTTAAAGCAATGTTAGTCATTATTATCTGTGTGAAACTTGTACAATATTGCCAAAAGCTGTATGATTGTATTTAATATCTCACATTCATTTTAACAGCAGAGCATAACTTGGTTATCTATATACATTGTTTGAGGACTCCCAACTAATTGTTAATCTATAATTTAAATATAATTAGTTTGATTTCAAGTATTCTGCCTGCCAGTTCTTTCATTTAGTCTGGTGTACATCCCATTTGAAGTGAAACAGCTTTAGCTGTACTAGGGAACACTGGTTGGGAAAGGTCAATGTTATACTATGTCAGTGTGACATTTCAAATCAAATTAATGTTGTCAGATTGGGAGCAGCCACTCCACTGAATGGAAGAGCAGGATAGGGCAAGATAGGGAGTCAGGGAGAGGAAGACATTTCTTTCAACAGTAAATTGTACATCTCCGCTCTCCTGTAATTATATGCAAAAAGAAAAAAAGAGGCTTATAGGATAGATTGGTTTTGTTTGGTGTGTTTTTACCAGCTACAGGAAGTCTTTCTGGAACCAAGTGACTTTATGTTCTTCTTCCAGTTCCATATAAAACTGTAGCTATCTTCAGTGAAATACTGATTTGTGCTGTTCTTCAGGAATATGGCCTGCATTCTGTTCTGCAAGATTTGGCATTTTCCTAAACTGACAAACAAGGTTTAGTTATGGAAATGAAAATGTTGGAGTTCAAGTAAGTTATTTCCTTGCATTTTTATACATCAGAACACTAAATGCCAAAACATAATTGCCTATAGATTTTCTTTATATAGCATTTAGTGTTCTCGTTTTACTTGACATGGAAAGGAAGTGCTGCAGTTTCCAATCAAAGTTAATTTACTCCATATCCCCTCATACACATAGGGGATGGGGAGAACTCTATGGTTTGCAACCTCAGTTTCTATGTAGTAGTACAGCCTTCTGCTGCTTGAAGTCTCCTCCTTTTCATAATTTCCAACATCAATGATTGTGAAGCCAAATCCTTCAGCCTTCTCAGAAACAAAATTCTCAATGAAATTGTTTGACATACAGCTGTATTGCAGGGAGGCCTGTTGTATATTTTTTTGAACAGTTGGTGTCACTTGGAAAGATAATCTTGCCAGCACTGTTGCTCCTGGCTCAGTGAAAGAAAGGCACCCTGTTCCTGTCTGCTCTGTTTTCCAAGAAGAAAGCTGGCACTTTCCACTTAGTTGTGGGTGGGAGTGTGAATATCAAACTTCCTCATGGAAAGAGCTCTGTAATTGCTAACTGCAGAGTAAAACTGGTTATGGGAAGGGATGAACTACTTTCTGAGACACTAGCTGAAAATAAACCGAAGTTTTATACAAGTTTTATACCAAAGTGTTTACACAAAAATTGAAAGTGTTTACAAGGAGACAAAAAGTTATTAACAAAGCACCAACTGCAAGCTCTTCTTTCATAACATCCAAGTGCAATTTCTTTTGCTTTGAATTTGTGATATGAAAAAACCCAGACACATTTTCTGCCAATAGCTGTCTGTCTATTAAAAGAGAAGTAGCAATCACCCTTCAGTTACAGGGTAAGGAGGAATGGTGGTTAACACAAAAATAACTTCAACTATTTCAGGTGAACCTACTCCCAGAAATGGCCTGTGTGTAATTTTCTTCTTTTTTTTTTTTTTTTACCTAAACTGATGCAAAATACAGAATAACAAACAGTTAAGAGGTTTGAGTTTGTAGGATTCAGGCAGTAATGCAAATGAAATGAATACTAATAGAGCCAAACTGGTGTTCAGATGTGTTTACTGAGAAAAGTTTCAAAACCTTTTTCCCACTAATAAAAGAGTGTGTGCTCAGTTTCCTTATAAGGGGATTTAGGTTTAGAAATTAGTTAATATGTGCAAAGGCCACTACTTGTGCAAAGGTAAACACGCCTGTTTCTACAACTTCTATGATCATTTACATAAACAAGTGACTGTTTAAGAAAATGGTAGTATCCATTAGTAAAAACACCCAGTAAGTTTACAAATGCAAAATCAAAGGAACTGTGCATTGGAATATATGCAGATAAACATAAAGTTTTAGCATATGTTTAATTCTCTTGTCATTACAGATTTAATAATGCTATGGATGATAAGTTTTTAACTACAAAGTTGAACTTCAAAATAATTGCATTATATTATGAAGAAAATCTTGTATTAAGAAGAAAGAACATCTACAAAAGAACCACTATAAATGTTAGAGCAGTTGTCACTATCATTTTTCCATAGTGATTCCATTATGAGCAAGTTAATTGATTATATTCTCACTCGCTTTATAACAGTTGCCAAATTTTACACCTGCAAATGTTTTCCCTCTGATAATCCCAGGATAAATACATTTAGTATTTTTGCTGTGAACAGAGTAAACTGATCTATGTGCCATTAACATAATCTCTATACATCATTTGCTAATTCCCACACCCCTATTAGAAGGTAGCCACAACTTCAACAATAACAACACGAGTCCTACTGGCTGCAGCAAAATCTCACTAGGTTGTTCTTTTTTTTAATAGCTGTCTGTCCCTATTTTGTACTACACAGCAGTGCAACCCCCCTTAAAGTCCAGTGATCAGGATTCTGCACTGTTTTCAGATACAAAGAGAAAATATATGTCAGATCTGTTCTCCGAGGCTTTTTGTAGACAGGGCAGGAGTACACATTTCCTTGCTGCTTCTTTGGGTCATTTAGTGCTGTTGTGCTAACAGCATATACATGGACCACAGGAAGATTTGTGAACAGCACCTGAGAATGTTGAAAGAGACACAGGGCTCAGCATTAGAGAAGCAGGATAGTGAATCTGAATCTAAACACTAGAACTAGACTCAGTAAAGGCCTTCAGCAAAAGCACCAGTAACTCAGCAGAGGTACATGCAAGAACAAAAGTCCTACACTTGCTACTGCATTGACTCTAAGCCTGTGGCAGGGACAACAGACATCGGGAAGTCTGATGGAAGGAAAGGAAAGGAAGGCAGCAGAAACCTGGAAAACTGCATGCCATGGAAGTAGATGGAAAAATGACAGTGTGGTTCTAGGAGGGAGAGCAACTGTTGTCTTTTTTCCCATCCTTTGCCCCAGTTTTCCCTGAACAGGTGACCACAGCATCTAATCATTACCCCATAGATAGATTTTAAATCTGCTTAGTTCCATCAGCAAAATGTTACTGCATGCATGGATAACTGAGCATAAGCTCAGAACTAATACTTTTCCTTATATTAAGAAAAAAACACCAGGGATTTCTAGTCAACAAACACTGATCTCCATAGCAAACCCAGGCCTGGGCTTTGGAAGTTTTGATAGGGTCCTACTCGGTCAGTCAAAAGAAGACTGACTATGGGTTGCACTATTTTATTTGAACATAACTGTGCTTCTAGGGCCCCTGAAGCCAAGAAACCCAGCATCTTGTCTGCTTTAGTTCAATGCATCCTAAATTCATTTTCTGACAGAAGTCTTTTTGTTCGCTTCTAGTTTTGCTTCTAGTGGGTAAACACTCTGCCCTCTTCCCAGCCCTGCTAGTGTTTTAACCTCTTAAAACCAGTTGTGAAACCACCACTGCAGGCACTCAACATACTTCCTGATGTTCTCTGAGCATACTGTATTATTCTACAGTCAGTCCTACTCACTTGATCCTTACCTTTGGTGGTGACTCGATCAGCTTACTGTTTCTGCGGTCCCAACCTGCCCCTTCGAGGTAAAGGCCATAAATGTAAACCCCACCGATGTCAGCAGGAGGAGGGCCAACAACATCTTCTTTCATCATCTTGGTCACCTCATTGTATAAAACAACACTGTCGAGTGCCCACCCTTTTGCTACATTCATGCGAGTCGTCTCTTGCCTCATAGCTGTTAGGAATCCCTAAGGAGACATAGAGGAATACGACATAGAGGAAACCAACCAGGTGGAGAGAGGTTTGCAAAGCTGCAAAAGTTCATGTGTTTTGAGAGGTTCCAGATACAAGTAATCTTTAATTTCTGTAACACTGGCTATATTACTCACCTTTTCTTATACCAACATTGTAAAAAATGATTTTCAGTCAGTAAGTAATGAAGGATTTTACAGAATACAAAGTACGAACTGGGATCATGACATTAAATACTGAAATGCCTCTGACACTTTGCTCAGTGAAAAGTCTTTACATACTACTATACCATACTATTTTAGACAACAGAAAGATAAACCCAGAGCACTTCAGCAGCACAGAATGAAATTTAACTCTCTTCTAAAGAGCTCCAAACTCATGATATGATTACAACTATCAAAAGACAAGCCAGGCTGAAGATGCTTGTTAGCTTCTCTGATATAGCTGTCCATGTGCACACACTCTGCAGTAAACAGGAAGAGCCTTAGTCAGAGATGGGAGGGTAGACTCCTTTGCTCTTCCAGTGGTCATGATGTAGATGTGCATCTTATTTTACTGTATGGAAACCCATCTGTGCAGCCAGGAGATGAATGAATAAATCACAAAACTGAATGTGCAAGAGCAATGGAAAGGACAACGAGGAAAGAATAAATTTCACGACAGGTTCCAGAACGGGGAATGAAAGCATCTAGAGACACAGAAGGGGGGATAGAGAGCCACATGAGGAACTCACAAAGGTGGGAATTAGAGAGCCAACAGCACAACTAGGAAGAAATCAGGAGCAATGATGGAATTGAACAGGTTTTTTGTTTTTCTTCAATATTCACCCTGCAGGATGCTGATCATCTGTTGATCTACTGTTAGGACAGTTGAATGGAATGATGCCAGATGTGGAAACACGGGCTATTAGCTACTGAATGCAGGGGTCAATATCTAGCTGCTAGGGCTGAAATGCTTGTTGCATGTGCTAAGCTTGATAGCCACACAAAACTCTTTCAGTTATGAGAACGTGAGATGACTTACATGAACTCAGACATTTCTGTTGACGGACATTGGTTGCTTCTCATTAATATAATCCCAGAGACCCCAGAACAAGTGTTTTAAAGATGTTTTGTGATAGCACAGATAATTGTAATTGCATTTGAAGTAGTTGAGAACTCTGGCATGTAGCTAAGGGAGACAGGATTAAAGGCCAAGTTCTTCTATCAGAAATGCCATTAAATGGAAGCAGAATCCTTGTAGTAATTTGTGGAATTTTAATTTGTAGAAATATACTAGAACCAATAGTTTAAAATACATTAAGTGTTCACTGCCAGAAGGCCCCAGAGGGCTACTGCATCCCAGATAAACTGAAATATTAAAGAAAGAGAAGCCTGAAGAGGACAGGATAGAGCAATGACTGTGTTAAGGGAATCAGTTCAAAGGCACCAAGGAAACACTGGAAAAAAAGTAAGCTCAGAGCTGTGAGTTGTCTTCAGGGATAAGGTTTAGATAGCAGATTATTCCTACAGAGATAGCAGGACCTATATGCTGTCTGCAGTGGGACTTCTAATGTTTATCTGCTCATTTGAATGAATCCTAGACAGTGTTTAAATACTACAGCTGTGAGCTGGAGGCCCAGCTGGGTGTCCCAGAGAAGGTGAATGGTACAACAAAGAGCAAGAAAGTGTCAAGTGGCTTGAGGTGTCATTGTACAGCTGAGGGCTTGGCTCACCCCAAAACCCTCTGTCAGGGACATAATGGACCACTTGCCGTGACATATGTTTCGATTTCTGGTAATCCTTGCCTTTTTTTTTGGTTTGGGTTGGGTTGGGGTTTTTTGTGTGGTTTTTGTTTGGTTGGGTGGTTTTTGTTTGATTGATTTTGTTTGGTTGGTTTTATTTGTTTGCATGTCTCACAGTACTTAAAATCTATATGTAGGACAAGTGACAGGCATTGGGTACAGAGATGCAAACAAGGAAACAATAAAACAGTGTCAACCACAATATGGAAATTGGAAGGTAGAAGGGAGATACACCTAGCGTCAAGTTTTTTGATGAAAAAATGCAGTAACATCAGATTAGCTTCCATGAGGGAGGAAAATTCATGGCACTTCTTGTTTTGATCCCCCCGGTTATCTTGACCCAATGCAGGTGCTCAAAGGGAATCAGGTTTCTTTTACGTAGAAGTCTGAGCCAGCCATCATTTGTATCACTAAATATAAAGACTAACTTCTGCAAAATTACTGAATTTATCCTAGTGTATAAACAGTCCTAGAAAAGTCAGAGTCAGGTAGTATATTAGTTTTTATTGCCAGAATGCCTCATTTTCCCAGTGTTATAAATCTACTTTGTTGTTTCATGTTATCCATGGCATTTATCCATTGACTATAAAGCAAACATTAAGATATATGCAAGTAGGCAAATTACTTAGGAGCTGCATTTCATCTCACAAATGAAAGGATTTTTCTGACAACTTCTCAGGTGTTACAAACAAGCCACTAGAAATGCAGCACTAATACCTCATCACCTCAGCTTGTTTGAGAAGAAGAAAATCAATTTTCTTAACACATGAAATACTGATTTTAAAGACAGCAATATGACTACTAACAAAATAATAGTTAATTAATTAGAAAATTAGTGTTTTGTCAGGTGAATTTCTTTTAGAATGAGCCAATTCCACAGCCTGGGCTACCGAAAATTAAGACTGTAACAATAACCATCTGATTCTTAAGCTTCTGATTGTCAGCTCAAATAAATTTTTAAATCTCTGCACAGTATATATTTAGGAACTTTTAGAACCAGGGGCTATGAAGCGTGTAATTTTTGTATTTCTAGAGGCTTTCTCACTTACTATGGTCTATTAAATCACAATTTGTTTGGGGACATTTTACAGTGATTATTTGGCAGCTCTTTTGAAAAATCCACCTGTATGGATCCAAAAAAAATGTAGGATGCCTAATCTGGGGTGGCAAAATTTCAGCCACTTCCAGAGCAAAAAAAAGCCAGATAAAATGGCCAGTACAAAATCTCTTTTGCACTACTGCTCACCTGTAGTGCAAAAGCAAACACCAACTCAAAAACACCGAACTCAAAAGCCTGTTAGGATTGCAGCCAGACTGATCATTGCAAAAGTTACTTTGGAATATTTTAGAGTGCTGCTATCAGTGCGTTACTAGCAAACCAAGTATGGAAGCATAATCATTTTATTTAAACTCCTACTGCTCAACTCTTGGAACTTGGGAACCCGGGAACCCTTTGCTCAGGGGTTCTGTGAGCACGCTTTCATGCTATAAAGTTGTATTGGCAGACAGCTGACACAGACATGATAGATGGATATTTCCCAGCAGTAGTCCTAGAGAATATTTGCCACTGTTGCTTTCTCTATTCTAGGCAGCTGTTTCAGCTAGCTTTTGCATTGCTAACAAGTACCAAGATTAAAATAGATCTTCAAAATAGCTTTTTGCTAAGACTTCACAGAAACCTGTTGGTGGATACTCTCAACATGACTCATTTCCACAACTCACGCTTCCCACAAACATCTGTGAATCACAAAAAGCTTTAATGAATGTGGATAGCTTTGCAAAGACTATACATCATCTAGGTATGTATACTTTACTTCTTTTAACTGTGCTTTCAGCTGTTCCCCTTTTTTGTGTTCCATTTCATGCCAGGTTTTTATTTTAGATGGTGCAGACGAGAGGCTGTATTTTTTATATGTCTCTGCAGAGCATGTCTGGCACAATTCTGGCGTGGTATAAATAACAAACCTTCCATTTCAAGGAACTGATTTGCAAGGATTGAGAGCCAAGTCCAAATCTCTTCTTCCTGTGTCAAAGTTCTGGAACTTACCTTGCTTTGTACTCAAAGGGATTTTCATGCAATAAATAAGAAACAGGTTATTGTAACAGGGTAGGTAGAAAAAGGAAGATTACATTGAAATGTAAAAATATACTTATCCTTATATATATACTTATACTTATGTACTTATCCAATTTCCTCACTATAATGAGAGCATTTCATTATTTCAGCAGTACTATTTTGGTCTAGCAAAATTTTTTTCAATAGATCTTGAAGATGATTTACCCTGTATTTATGCTAAAAATTTAATTTAGATTACACTTCGTATAGTCAATATTAAGTCATCTTGAAGTTCCCTCAAGGACGAATTTAACTGTTCCACAGAAGATATAAAGGTCAATCTGGCAATCTTACCTGTGGATTAAAGAATCCTGTCATCCAGAACTGGTTTGGGCGGCCATCCTGCAGCCAGCTGCTGAACTGCTGATTTCTTTCAAGAAGCTCAGTAAACCAAAATCCTAAAGTAGTTGACTCCCAGGAAATCCTAAACCACAGTTTTGGAATTCTAGCATCATACATATTATCTAAAGCATCTTGCAATTCTTCTGACATAATTATGGTTCCTGGAAGATAAGTAAAACATTCAGAATGAACTTTCCCTTAGCTTGCAAAGGCAATTAAAAGTTCCAAATGACATTCTGAGTCTAATAAACCCTCTTTTGTTGTGCCTTAATTGCACACCTGTAGCACTGCATTCTTATCAGTTCGCAGTTAATTTGCTCAAAATTATAAGACTTGATTCAAAGTTAAAAGCGATAAGATAAATGATATTTCTTCTGCTGTTTTGATCAGAAATAAAGATATGTTTCTTAAACAACTCCTTCTCCCTCACACACATTATTTATATTCATTATATTCACAATGTGTTTGGAATGTGATTAATAATTTAAAACTTTTTAATGTATTTTAATGGTTCCTACATGCATGATCAATGATAGAGATACACTGTGTAACTCATCTATATCCTGAGCATGTACTGACAGTGATTATATTCATGATTCACTATTATTAATGATAACTTTGTACATTTCCATCATCAAGATTCTCAGTGGGAAAGCAGTAGGTAGAATAAAGCTAGAGGCAAGATTTTTTTCCTATTTTTTGGCAGTGGCAGCGTGTATTCACATATTCCATCTCCACGCCTAGTATTGTTCTCTCCACTACAATGTTGGCATTTACTAAGACAGTGATTTTTCAGTGACGCTCACCATTCCATATGCCATAAGTTCCTACATCTTATCAGTCTATAAAATCTGGCATATGGCCAGATGCTTCAGGATAACTACTCTGTTCCAGAAACTGGTTCTACTATTCCATAGGTATGGTCTGGCAGCCCCCATACCCCTGGCCTGGTACCCCCCACTTTCATTAAATCTTCATGTAATACCAATGTTCAATGTCTCAATCATACACCATTGACACCAGGATTACATGAGATACCAAACCGAGTCAGGGGGCTTCCAGCACAGAATACATAAAAGAAAGGTAAATGGTCTCGGTGACTGCAAACAAGAACTGCAGTGATCATCCAAACATACCCTTAAGGAAATGTGGCCTGTAATAAGTAATTTCAAATCCCTTCCTTTTATTGGGGTTGGCAGGGCCCCAGTTCAGGGGAAGGAAAAGAATATCCAGAAACCAAACACCAGCTTTTAATTTTGAAGAATACAGTGGCCAACATAAACACTCATAGAACAGTGTGGGGAAATCTGGTACTTTCTACAATATATCAATTGCAGATAGGCTTTGATCTCTTCTAGCAGATAAGGAATATCTGTTCCCATTTATATGCACACCTTTTTGTGCAACAAACGCTAGGAGAAAACCATCAACTTTTACAAAATTTTAAGTATTAAAAAATACTGCCTATCCTGCATTCTCTGTAACTGCTTTGTTGTCAGGCTCAGAATAACATTTTGGGGTAAGAGTCTTTCATAACACAATCAGTAAACCTTCTCTTTGGGTATTAATCTTCTCTAGTATATAACCAAAAGAACTGACATTTAAGAAAGAAGCCACTCTGTGTCTTCTCCACTTTGCTTAGAAAAGCCTAATATTACACCACACAATTTATTCACCCTTTGGAGACAGAAAAAGTGGAAAAAAAGTCATGCAGCGCCTGTCAGTTTTAACTTCAGAGTAACTGTAGTGAGGGCACAAAACAAGTGAAGAGCATCATATTTGAGCCCTGGGGATCATTACCATTGAATTGAGAGAGAAAGAACTCTTTCTTCTCTGGTTCTTCCTTGTTTTCAGGCTGATACAATCTACTTTCTCCTTTCCTTCTCTATTCTTCTGGAGCTTTTCAAACAGGGAGATAAAACTAGCCTCTGCCCTGGGGTATTGTGAAATCCCTTAGGATGCCTGCCTGTTATGACTCAGAGCAGCTGTTAAGAAGACCAAGCCAAAATGTTCTTGAGGATGAGGTATGTTCACTGCTCTGGCCATGCCCATATAGCTGCATAAATATTCCTAGTGAGTGGGTGTCATCTCTGGCAGTAGGCATGCAGTGCTTGAATTTCAGCACTAAATGACATCTGTGGGTGTTGGGATGCATTCCTGCAGCTAAAATAGTCTGATAAAAATAAAAATAATTTTAAAAGTAAAATAATTGTCAGAAATAAAATCAGTATCACAGGAGAAAAATAATGGAGAAAGGTGATACAGGTGTTTGAAAAACAGTATTTGATAAATTGAATTAGTAGTACAACACCATAGACTTCTCACATTTAACTTCTGAGAAGCTCAGAGTGGTGGACTATATGAAGACACTGAATGTCCTATGAATTTAACATGACAGGCTTGAGTGTTCTGTGGATCAGACAGGCCAGCTGTTTATAACTTGGTTATTTGCGGGGTTACTTTGTGATATTCCCTTTCTTCAATATGAAAGCCAATCTGAAAATGACTGATGAAGGGTCAGGTCAGTTCAGTTAAAGACATTGGGGCATTTCCATGCTTGAAAAATAATATGTACTGCAACCATAGTGTTTGCACAGTATACACAGTTTGGAAATTAGGATTTCTCTTTTCATTGCCCTAAATTTTTGCTATCTCCCTTCTAAACCACATCTAAATCTATCCAATTTCTGAGTAGTGAGCAACCCAAATAAAGCTTCTCAGGATTCTGAGGATTAGTTTTTATTGATGAAGTAAATAGTCTGCTCTTTTAAACTGAGCTGGTTTTACAGTGATTCATTCAATAGATGTAATGCTTTGAATGGACTACATCAGGACCTTGTATTATTTCATGGAGTTGCCCCTTTTCATTACCATCCCTTCCAAAAGCTGAATCTGAAAACTGTGGAATTTGTAAAACTTGTATCCATGTTTTGATTTTCACATTTATGGTAGCATGTACATGGGCTAGAAAACTTGCATATCTCATTTAAATCAGTACCTAAAGTTAGGAACAAAGGAAGGATCTTAAATTCCAGCATGAACCAAAAAAAAGCCTCAGTCCACTGGTTGATTCTCTTCCCCCAGGCACAGACGTGAATCATGAACAACCATAATTATGTAGGATATAAATGAGAAGAGAAGAAGCTAGTTTCTACATCAAGTACAGTTTGCCAATAGCTGATATCATTATAATAAGATTGGAGAGTACTGCTGGAGGACAATACTTGCTAGACAATGAGTCTGTTAAGTTAGCCTGAACAGTACATAGAGGCAAAAGCTCAGTGAAAGCATCAGTCTATTATTGACTGTCACAGTTGCAACTACAGAAGCTGTTCTTTTCAGCCTTTAATCCCCATTCAAGTTTACCTCCCAGAGAACTGGTTTTGTTATTGAAGCAGTCACACCTTGCCTCCACCACCAAGCTTCATCTCCCTGTTCTTCGCTGAACATGCTGAGAATACCAACTTGCTTGTAACTTGCTAAGTTTTCCTCCTTTTTGTCCTATGACAACAGCTAACTTGCCCGTGTTTGCTCCAAAATATTACTTATTATTACATTCAAAGGTACAAGTTATACAGAGTACTAGATTAAAACAGTAAAAGCTAATTTATGTTTCCCCATACCTAAAAACTGTTGTGGTTTTGGTTTTTTTGCAAGCTCTAGTGTGCTAAAGCTAACTCTGTGACCACCATTACTGTGCTGGTAGAAGTCAACTTCTTTGCTTCAGGCAGTTCTTTCAGTTCTTCGGGTATGTCTTCCTTCACTTGCATTGCTTGGGCATTTCAGCATTTGCAGATTATTTCCAGGAAGCTCTCAGAAGCTCATTTACCTCCACCATGATGTTTTAATTCCAAGGTCTTCAACAGTTTATCACCACCTTTTGCTCCAGGTCTCCCGAACAGGAAGAGTAAATCAGGCAGCTGAGCCCTGAAATGCACAACACTCTCTCCATTTTTTTTACTTTTAGACCGGTATTCTCTTCAGCTGCACCTAAGCTTTGCCCCTGTTCTGCTTTCTCTTTGTTTCCCACCTTCCTTTTCTGGTGCAGAATCCTCTGATTTAATTCTTTAAGTCAGGAGAGATGAAAGGAACTGAGAAACTTGAGTAGCATGCGATTTTTCACATAGAAAAGCACAAAAATACTAGATTCTCTTCAACAGCTAAATCCTTCAGTCAGTAAGAAGGCAATTTGAAAGTAACCTTGCAAATTGTTCTGAAAATTTACCAGCTCCAGTACTAAATGCTCTTGACTGCACCCACCAAAGGACTGAAAATAACAATTTTAAAGCAATAATTTGAAGACGAAAACCCAAGCACAACTCCATGAAAAAAGTAATGCAAATCACTACCCTGAGCTAGAGTAATACAACAGCCAGCATCATGGCAAGCATATGTAATAAAACCTATTAAGAAGTCCAAAAATGACATGTCACACTGTGAAAGACAACAGGATGCATTCTGGCATTCTTATCAGGATGACAAGTAAATAATGAATGAGAGCTGCTGAGCCAAGATTAAGTACACCACAAGACATACTAGACTCACCCCCTCCATTCCTCAAATGATTTCCCCATTGTTACATTCCATTCATATCCTCACTGAGTGCTCTTAATCATTTTCCAACAAATTGGTCATCCCAAAGTGATGATCCCTACAAGCCTTACACACACACACACTGTAAGACTTTGTAAGGTAAGAGCTCAAGATCTTTCAGCCCAAAAGTCTATTGCCATCATCAGCAAGCCAAACTAAAATTGTGTGTTAGCAGTGTTAGAGTATTACAAGTCAAAACAGAACTTAGCCAGGCAGTGGCTTCCCTTGCATGGGAAATTATCTCTCCTGTGCACTATGGCAAGACGAGTTTCCTGAGCTTCAATTTTTCACCATGCATGTTAAAAAAAAGTACCAGCTACCTCTTTTGACTCTTCTGGACTTAATTTATATCCCCTTTTAAGGTGCTACATACAATGGCCAGAAATTCCTTGCAGCATCATGATGCAAACACTATTTGATCATGGTATTTGATTTAGAAAAAATTAGCAAATCTTTACCCCTGGCTTAATGCATGAGTTTGTGTAGATGACATAAAAATTATACATGAGTCCTATAAGATATGTAAGGCTACATTGCCACAGAACAGCTGTATTCTCAGGAAATATGTTAACAGGAAAAAGATTTCTCTCTCTTAGCTTTGCAAGTACTGCACAAAAAGCAGTGGGAGTTCTGTGACCGTGTGGTGCATATATGACATGAAAGGATAAAAAAATCCAAGGTTTCTCGTATGGTCTTCACTCATTCATGAAGTAGGCAGTTCCAAAGGATTGTTTTGAAAACACAAAGCTGTAAGGTACCAGAAACCAGGGCCAAGTGGATGCAGTTTTATGACCAAAGTAGAATGTAGACATAAATAAACAAGTTAAGCATTAGTTTCTTTCACAAGAAGCCCTTAAGCAGCATCTTAAGTGGGTTAAAAAGAATCAGGATTAAAAGCAACCTAAAAGTTGTGCTATTTTCCATTGCCAAGGATTCAATATCCACTTTCAGTGCTACTACAAGTATGCTCCACCCAAGTAATGGAAAACACTCAAGGGGGACCTGGGATAGCTCCCACAGAATCTCTCTTCTCACTTTCCTCACCAATAGAAGACACATCAGGGTGCCATCAAAATGCTTTCCACTCTTATTCAGTGCACGGAGAAACAAAGAGAGACCCACAAAATCTCACAGATAGGCCGCATTCAAACAAACTCAACTAAAAAATCTCTAAGAGGCTAGTAATAACTGAACAGGTCATTAAATTTTACTGCATTAAAGACACTATCTTCACTAGTGGGACAGGGGATTGGAAGAACTGCTCTCCAACAAACAGCCAGGGTATTAGCATTCTGTTCCAGATGCTTCTACACTTCCACAGGCAGAAGGTAAGTACACAGGAATTTTATAGCTCATATACTGCCCTACAATCAGTATGATCACCTTCTGCTAGGAGCTCAAGAACTGCTGTTCATAACTCATTAGGGTGTGGAATTGTGGTGCAAGCCCCATATCTTACTGCTCCTTGCCTCTGAAAAGCTTTCTCTGTTTGGAATATAGCCTCTATTTTAGGTCTCTTGGGGGGACAACCATCATTGCTGTCTTCTGATTTATGGTGAAGCTCTTTATTATGGCAACTGTGAAATAAACTCTGGACAATCAATAAGTAATTAAAGCAGAAGTAACGGTTGGGCCATCAGTGAGAGTAAAAAGTTCAGCTACAATTTAATTACTACAATTTGATCCAGAAAAAGTATCACTCCAGGCAGCAAAGTTTATTGGTAGAGATGTAGGCTTGTGGGCACATTTGCCAACAAACATGTTAGACACATGCTGAACACCCTCACCCCTCCCAAAAGCTGAACACTGCTTCATCTGCCCTCTGGACAGAGGGACAAAACTGGCTCTGCTAATTTCCTCTATACATCCCTCGTGTTCAGCTGCACATGCACTTTCCCTGAGGAGATCTTTGCATTACCTCAAATGTAACTCAGTGAGCAACACCAAAATGACAAGGTCCATCTATTCACATCCAAGCTGCAGAATCAAATATTCAGACTTCCTTCCAAAAAGCTACATGACATACCCTAAAGATGCACTACATTCTTTAACACAAAACTCATTTGAAAGTCTAGATCTGATGAAAGTGGGTGCTTGGGCCTTAACAGGTTCATGAAGCCAAAGCCAAATACGTGACCGGGGGAGATGTCAAAAGTCACATGAGCTGTTTGAGCAGACAGATCAGTTTACCCCATTATAAAGAAAAAGAAGCACCTTACATGATCTGAGATTGCAGTTGACTTTTTTGGGGGGAGAACCTAGTATGAGAGAGTTTGGGGTTTTAAATGTTCTTACCATTCCTTAATTAACCATCTATCATGTTACCCTCATGAATCTACAAGAAGCCATTAATTGTTATTGTTAACTATACATCCAAATTTGTTTTCAGAGCCATTTTTTACTATATTTAACTTGACTGTCCCTAAGAAAATTATGTTCTAGAGAATTGCATGAAAGTTACAGCATTAACTTGATTAAACACCTGGCAGATGACTGCACCCACTGTGGAACTGAATATGAAGTACAAATAAATTATGTTACTCATCCACCCCTTTGCAGAATATTGTACATATTGAGAATTTGAATATATCTGTCATAATCAAGGAAAGATTAATACTTTCTTGGATGGAAAACATCATTTTAGTTTACTGGAAGAGGGGCTCTATTCACGTACAAAAGGGAACTTTCAGCTCAATATTGGAACAGAGGATAATTGTTTCTTCCAATTTGATCTTCGCATATGTTATTACAGGATATGAAAGCTTATTAGCCTTGGGCACATTTATGAACCTCTTTCCTAGATTCAGGTTGTAGGTATGATGTTTATGAAGCATGCATTGTTGTGTTGGTTTTTCATACAAATGGGCTGGGAAAAATCCTTTTTGATTCTTATGTAACAAAGTACAAATTAAAAAAAATCTCCCTTCATGAAAGATACTGTCAAAAGACTGGAAAATGCCAGTAAGACAGATCACAGTACTTCCATCAGCTATATCATGAGGAACAGGTTTTGAGGCATTCTGACCTGCTTCCTATGGGGACAGTGTGCTGTCTCAGATATTTTCTGCACACACACACTGTAATAGCAGACTTGTGTGAGTTCTTAACCAGCAGAACCAAACCGTTCCTGCTTCATTTTAATTTATTTTTAATTCAAGAAACTTGGCTGAGCAACAGTATACTTTCCTTCCTGGATATTTCAACTCTTGCAGATGAGCAAAATGGGAAGTGCAAACAAAAAGCAGACAGTAACATCATCATGCCTTCTTTTTCCTCACTCCTTTTCTGCTCAAATTTTCCATCTGCTTCTAGTTGTCTGTACTCTTGATTTTTTTTTTACTACATTCACCATTGCTCACTTTCAGCCAAATACTCTTGTGTCTGAGAGATACAGAATGCTGTTGCCTGCCTCCTGTGACAGCTAAAAGAAGAACCCTATCTCTCTCTTCTGACTGGCAGTGCCACTCACTTCAGCTTCCATTTAGAGACTTGATATTTGGTATAACCAGTTTCATGAACATTGCAAATCTCACTCTCAATTAGAGTCTTTACCACCTTGACTCCTGAGTTCCCCCTCTCTCAATTATTTAGCAGCAACACTTCTACCTTGTTCTACATCATTATGTCCCAGCTTAATTTCATAAATGAGTCTGGTACACGACCTGTGGACCTAATCATGCCCATTCAGCTCCTCTGCGCTCTGTAGGGATCCTAGAGAGAATCACAGAAGTGTAGTAGTGCTTGGGGACATGAACCACAATACTGAAGCACATGCATGCAGTATAAATTTAGGTGGAGTGCCCTTAGAGATACAATCGGAGTGTTTTAAGGGCTAGAATTAGTGGTCATATAATAAATAGAGAGAAAAGGAGAAAAACCATGGGAGTGAGGGAACAAAAGAGAAAGGAAGGAAAGGAGGGGAAATATTCATTTAGTTGTATAGTATAAACAACTGTTAGTAATAAATATTAATTATGATTTTTAACACTGTGACTTACCATCAATAGCCAGTTTGAGATCAGTCAGTGTAGTTCGAACACTTGATAGAACATGTTGCATGCGGTCAATTTCTTGACGGAGAAATATGTTTATGGGCTGAATAGCTCCCATCTTCTGAAGTTGGGCTTTCACCTAAATAAGAATAGTGCAATGATTATTAAATCTAACCTCCTGTCTCCCAGGCAATAATTTTTGAAAGCAAAAATATTTTCAGAAAAGAAACTTTTTAGTAACAGATGGCCATTCAAGTCCTGTGCCAACTGTAAGATTTAGCGCACTGTGACTCATTAGCTTGCCAAAATGAGCTCCTCCATCATTCTAAGGAGAGAAAGTTCCCTCTTTTTGAAGGGACACAGCAGTTTGTTCTGTCCTTGTTAGGCTGCAGGGTCTTAGATCTTAAAATAAAAAACCCCACATGCTATACAAAAGTATGTTTGATGGTGACTTCTTAATTTTTCCAAATTGTGCTAAGTGAACTTTCTCACCTCTTCTTACCCTGCTGAGCTGAAATAATGCAACAAATGGAGTTCCACTTAACAAGCACAAGGATATGTAAAAGCTGCTAATTCCAGTGGCATGTGACTCGTTCATAAAGGCAAGATGCTCATGGATACATTAACTAGAGAGGCAAGATTGCCAGAAATAATACAGATGCCACAGAAATCTGTTACACCATTATGTGCAGCATTTTGCAAGTAGAAGCCTTTGGCCTTCCTAGTGTTTAAGGATAACAGTTTCACTCATATTCAACAGAGAAAAATTTCAAAATAGAATCAGTTGACTGTTAGTTAAAGACATGTCATAGCAACACTAGCAATAGAATTCCCTGTCTTGCTTTAGCATATGATGCATATAGAATGTACTTCAGACATACATTGTATATTCCATGTATATCAAAGATCACTGTATATAACAGTGCATGAGAGAGGGTTTAATAGCACCTGAAAAAATCATGGTGCCTATACCTCATGTAGTACCAGAATTCTTGATTTTTTTTTGACTTTCAAGTGGTTTTCCCCATTATACTTAGCTTTCAGAAAGCCAATGATCTTCTCTATGTATTTGCTACCACTCAGCCACATGTATCATCTTATGTATTGAAGCAGCCTGAACTCTGATCTTTGCCACTGTCGCTCATTCCCTCTGCAGGTGAAATTCTGCAAGGGGACTCTCCAACCAAGAAGAGATCTCAAACAGTAAAATAAGCTCACAGATCCAGATATATATATGGCCATGAATTTATCAGAAAAGAGATGAGCCATAGGATCAGTTTGCTTAAATAAAATTTAAGACCCTATTTTGAGCTTAGTAACAAAAAATGAAGTAAGAGTTAGAAAGTCTGATCTTTCAAAGAACAGAATTTCATCAGAATTCTACTGCAACCAAATAGAAGCAAGAAGATTTGGTTAATGTCTGCTATTTCACCAAGGCCAGAAGTCCACTGGATATTCTTTGTATTTTTCCAGATATACTCATGTATCTCATTGCTTACGTTATTATGTATACTATACATTATGGGCACATAATAAACATTACTAAAGATTTTATTATTACACCAAATAGTAAATTTCTACAAGATAAATATCATACAGCAGTTGAGTAGTTATAATCACTAGTGTAAATACATAAATGCTTTGACAATTTCCAATTCTTAAGTTTCAACTCCAAGCCCAATAAAATACTCTTTCTCAACTTCCTATGCTATTCTCCTTGGGAAACAGCTATCAGCAAGGTTATTCATCATACTTTAATCACAAGGACCCATGAGTTTGTCAGACAGAATGTCCAAGAAATAGGTGCCAGCCAATTATGCTAATGCTTTGCAGTATGACAAGTACATTTTACAGACTGAGTTAATGCGTTCTTGCTGTGAAAGAGAAAAAAATACTAAAATCAGCTACCACAAGACTAGAGTTAAGATAACAAACTTTTTGGATAATCCACATAATGAAGTATTCTGATTTTTTTCCTATACAAATCCAGGGAAAACTGCTTTCTGAAAAATTCACAGGAACTGGTAATTCTGCCCCTTGCCAAAATGTAGAAACATTTGATTTCTTTTTCTCAGAATACATAGCAGTCTAGTGCATGCTGCTAATAAGAAAGGAATTATACAGAATGCAGTCCATGCATTTTATCCATTAAATAAGAAACACTGGTGATTTATTTTTAACTAGTGAATTCAAAGAGTTTAAACATTCTTCTGGTATAACTTTCATGTACCTACAAAAATACCTGTAATGCAGATATTTGCTAATCCACCCAAGATATGTTCAGAGTACTCAGTCTAGGGCATCAAACATAACCAGATATCAAAACCAAAAAAAACTATCACTATCACTATATCAAAACCAAAAAAACTTTCTACCTTATTGTATACAAATCAATCCTGATTTGAGGTGAGGTTTACTAGGTGCTACATAGTGCACTTCTTGGAAATTTTGCTGCTCAGATTCATTTTATGTACAAACTCTGAGGTATGATTAACTACTTTTGTTTTAGAATTCTTCTCAAGCAATCAGATTGCTTAATTCCAGTGTTCTATTTACTATGACATAAAGAGACGGATACCAACTCACAGAAAAAAACCTCAAAAGACAAAACTCATTAACCAAAATAGCCTTTCTGAGATTAATATTCTAATTCCATAAAGCCCACTTACAATATCTCCTTTTTATTATGCATACAGCTGTCATCTAACATAAAACAATGTGATTTAGGAAAGGAGCTACTAAAATCATAATCTTAATAGCTTTGTCTACATGATTTTCAGTGCATATCTCTACTGTGTCAGGTTCCTCTATGCACATTTCTTAGCTGTCCTCGGGTCACCACATACTTACAGGACATTCAGCAGAAAAGCGGTTGCTGCACTTGTGCCATGACCATTGATCAAGCTACTGTAGTACTGACTGCCTGCCACTTTCAGTAAATGCTATTATTTTCAATTAGACTTAGTTACGTTCTATATTCTTCATCAGCAGAAATGGGAAGTCCATCATTCTGTAGATGGACAAGCCAAAGCTCTTTTCAAGTGGTGCCAAGGAGCCCTTCCCTGATGTACACAAGGAAGCAGACAGTGAAATATGCAGAAAACAGCTGAAGTTCTAGAACTGGATGACCACCATACCTAATTGAGTAGGTAAATAAACCAGAGACACATTACAGAAGCATCTGTGTCTGTGTTTCTGTTCAGACCCCGAATTTTTTTTTGGTTTTTTTTGTTAGCAAAAAACCTGCACTGCGAACTGGACTCCAGGTACAAAAAGTGGCTTAGCTTCAAATTAAAGTAACCCAAAAGGTTACTTCAGGAAATCTAAGGGACTTGAACCACTAATGGTCTTTCAGCCTACAGGCTCAGACTAGAGCTAGACCAAAGCAAATTCCTTAATTAAACATCTAATGAAAGCCTGGGGTCCTCAGATGCACTCCTCTTTCTGTGCAATGCTTGCTAATGTCATAGCCACAGAGGACACTACAGCAAAATCAAAGGAAAAAGCCCCTTGCTACTTGCTATTCCCTAGAAAGCTGTTTTTCAAGCTGCAAGGATCATTTTCATTGTAAACTTCTCTATGTGACAGGCTGACATTTATTCTCACATCTGTCTTCACTCACATGGACTGACTGAACCTAATCATTTTACCGCTAATCTCTCTGTTACCTGTGAGGCGAGACCCAGAAGGAAAAGGGGACACAAAAGCAGAATTTTTACTTAGAGAAAAATGAGGACAGTTTTAGGTCAGGGGGAAGGTGTACTTTGCTTTTCCATCACCTGTGTCAAACTGCAGTTTGAGAAAGCATGCAAAGGTGACTCATTTTGTTTATAGTCTTCTGGGTAAGTTACTTGACTGGTGAGAAGCATTGCAAGAGCATAAGAAAAGAGGAAGCATAAATCATGGGGTAAAACTGTTGCCCTGTTTTGAAAGTTGTTGATACTGAAGTCATTGCCAAAGGCTAATAACTGAGAAATGAAGGCCTCCCTGTGAGAGCCTGAATTTTCTCTGGATCCACAATGTATCAAGAGAAAATACAATCTGAATGTCACCAAATAATTGGTTTCAGTACCATCTGTCCCTAACCTGGTCTGCTGGGGTTTTAGCTCTGAGCAAACTCACTCCATACCTTCTAAAGGGAGCCACAAGAACTGATCAAAGGTAGCAAAGGCACCTGCCACTTTCCCCAGAGAGAATTTACTTTTAATCACCTTCATTTGTTTCCTAGATTTTTTGTTCATTTTCTCTACTGATAGTATACCTGGATTTTCAAAGACTAACATGTCATGGCATTACTGGAGCACAATATTCTTCTGAAAGCAAACCCAAGCTGCACGGCTAGGACTAAGGAATGTTTCTCTTTTTACTGGTCTTATTCAATGAGGCATGCATAGAAAGTCTTTTTCTGACACATTCCCTCAGTATCTTACAATTTAGGATATTAGTTTCATTTGTTTCAGAATTGTTAAACTGATCTAGTATGTAATAATGTCCTGAATGACCAAACGTTGACTTAAACTGACAAACAACAGAATTCATCTCATTCCCCTTTTTTTTTTTAAAAAAAAAAATATCACAGGAGGTAATTATGCAATCCATTTCACTCCTTTCACTTGCAAGCATAATTTCATTTGCCATATTGTAGCTTTTGCTAAATTCTGTTGCTTCTTCCCTCAGAGAATATCTACATTCTCCCTTATTTTCTGCTCTGACTAATCAAATTCTTGGTTATATGTTAGGGACCATAATATTATTTTTTTTCTTTTGACATTTTAGACATCTATACTTTTTTTCTAATTTATGCAAACTTTCATTTAAAAATTTAGCTTTTTTTACAGCTCACTTCAGTCCTCTCCACCCTTTTTAAGAGGTTCCAGGTTAATGGAATGACACTTCAGATAAGAAACATATTTGATACGGATTTTTTTGCTTATTGTGTAGAGGTGGCCACACTCCTGGCACATTATCAACAGCAAAGATGTGGAACTGGGCAGTAATGGCAGAAAAGAGAAATTCAACTTCAATAGAGAAAGCATTTGTAAAGACCAAACCAAGTTCCAAGATCTAGGGAATGAGAGAAAGCGTAAATTCATTAGGCAAACTGAAGAAAGAAATATTGAAGAATTGGGAACTGGAAGAAACAATATCAAATCTCATAACACTGCAGAAGTAAAATCTGAAGTTGTAGTGCAGCTAAGACAGCCAAAGAGATATGCAGAGGAATACATTGGTACCAATAATAAACTTCTGGAAAACGAGCAGAGGATGTTCTGTAGATAGTCAGAGTAAAGGAATGACTATCATATTACAGAAACAGAGCACAATTTTGGTATGTTTCTGTGGAAAAGTACTGTGTCATCCATCAGTAATGTGGACTGAAGAAAAAGTGTGTAAATAGAGTGGTATGATTAATCAAAGTGAAGTGTAATTCACAGATCAAGATGCACAGAGCCTGAGAAAACTAGATATCACCAGGAAGAGGTGGTATCTACACATACTGATAAGAAAACTTATATCCTGAGCTCAGAATACATTTACAAGAAACACAGAAGGAAAAAGCAGATCCAACAGGATACCCTCTGTACAAACTCGAATCTCCCTAGCTGAATCGTAGCAGAACAGCTGTCAAGCAAAATGAAGGCAAAAGAAGGCAAATTGAAGCTCATAGAAGATGTAAGAGAAGCTGTACAGAAGCAAAGAAATTCTAATTGTGAGCATCATTATAATGATGATTGCTTATAAGAAAATAAAACCCTGCATGTATGATTGGCAGATCATGAGAAAAGATAATAGCTTGTCATACTACTTGATGATGAGAGCAAAAGAATGATGAAACAATTGGTGGTGATTTTTTTTAATACAATCATATGGAAAAGTATGTATTAGACCCAAATACAGCAGTGAAATAGAGACAAGTTAAGAGTGAAGTGGCATATCCAAAATAAACCTTTCAGACTCTTTGCCCTTAACTACAGCCCCTGGCTCCAAAGCTAAGACACTTGAGAAAGTGACTGAAAAGGGCAGGTCTACCCTATGTATGGTTTTTGAACATAACCAAGAAGGAATGAGAGTGAATAAGACAAAGATTAAATGGAAGAAATGCCAGAGAAAAAAAAGTATTTGTTCAAACCATTTTGAAATGAAATTTGGATTAAACAAGTATATATTTTACATGGCTAAAAGGCACTGCCCAAGTTTCCCAGGGGTAAGACCTGAGGTTAAGACTGCCCTCTGGTTACAATATAAAGCACAGTGAGTATTACTGATGATTTCTAAGTACTACAAATTCTTCAGGAGGAAAAGAGTTGTCACTTCAACAAGCAACTAAAGAAATACTCCTTTGCAAGATTTAGCAAATATATTGAAAAAATTTAGCTCAATACACATATTACACATGGCAAAAGCATATGTGCTACCCAGGCATTCAGTATTTTACTGCTATTGGACATAGAAGAAAAAAAAAATTAAGGATCTGAATGAAATGAGAAGAATCTAGCTCCATAAAAATCTTTACTCTGACAGGAAGGATAAGGGAAGAAGTCTGAGAACAATCCAAGGTGTAAATCAGTCCAGGGTGGAAATTATTACATCTAATAAATTAGTAATTAATAATTAATAATTATTACACTTCCTATATTTAATTTTATTTGCTATTTCTAATATTTATTCATTATTAAATAATAATAAGAAAGCTAGAAAACACACTCCATTCTTAATCAAACTCTACAAATAAATTATTTATATACTATCACTGAGAATCATTCAATAAGCAGGTGACAAAAAAGAAAGACATAAGCAGGAATAGATGGAAAAATAACAACATGGAGATAGAGGTGAGGAAACCTCACCACAAGAAAAAAAAAAGTTGCAGAGTGTAAGTAGCTTGCCAGAGGGGAATGAAAAGAGAAGTTCTGAGTTGAATTATGACAGTACATAAGTGGCTATTTATACAAGATATATTAAATCTGTGATGAATAGTAGAACAGAAGACAGGAAATATTGCCAGGGCACCAAGATTATTAGTTGTTACCTAAGTGGACATTCTAAGTTGGCCAGAGGAGAAAATAAAGCTTGCATAACAAGTTGCAATACTGCAGACTGAGCACCCTCCAAGCTAGAACTGCAAGCAGGGCAGGGGGAAAGCAGTATCAGTGCAAAATAAAATTGTAAAGAATAAAATCATGGACATGAGAGGGTTTCAACATTTACTGTTCAGGAAACACTTGGCAAGACAGCAGATCCTACTTACAAACTGATGCAAGTCTTTATGCTGGATTTTTTCCACTTAATGAGAGTGTTAACTTAAAATGCAAGAAAAGATGGACAAATGGCTCAAACTCCAAAAAATCTGTGTCATGAAAGGTCAGTGATAAAATCCATTTTTCATCATGGTGGTATCATAATAGAGCAGGTAAATTGAATGCTGTCACCACCATAGGATCGCCAGTCCTCAGAAAGAGGCACTGAGGTACTTCTGTAAGCTACTAAGGAAGGCAAGAACTTTCTAAACTCTTTAATGGCTCTCCGGAGTTAAGATGACTAAGGGGACTATGGAATTTGAAATATACGTTTCTGATGTAGGAATATTTTAGACAATAAACCAAGACAGTCCTATAATGCATAATTTCAAGAGCTTTTTAAAACATGTCAGTTAAATTTAAGAAGCACAGTAAAACTCATAAAACATAAACATACATACATACATAAAGCATCTATATTATAAAGTAGCACATACCTCATGAGGGTTATAATCTGGAGGTAATTTCTCTAGCATCTCATCAGCAAGACGCTGCACCACTGCTTCCCGGGTTTCCCCTCCTCCACTACTGCTGTCTTTGGGCTGGATGCTCACTATTGTACTTAATGTCTCATTAGCCAGGTTGGTCTGGTAAGTTATATCAGCATTAGGGTGAAGCCCAAATACCTTAAAGTAAAAGGGAAAAAAAAAAGGGAAAAAAATTTGGTTTTTCTTCTAAAAGTATATACGCGAAAGAATGCATGAAAATGGATAAACATGGAAGAAAATTCTCAGCTCCATAAAACAACAGATATGAGCAAGTCAGTGGAACTGCATCCATTTAACTGAATGAGGGCCAAATTACCTGAAACATTTAAATAGGCTGCATATACTGCTGCATTTTAATTCATATCAGTGGAGGGGTTTTTTTAACCAATCTTTTGATTATCTTCATATCTCCACGCTGTGGAGTACTAGCAGTACTCTAGATTCCTTTCCACTGGTTCAGACTAGAGCTTGTTGGAAACATGCCATATGTGGAGACTGACCCCTTACCACTAGTTCTTTGTCTCTACGGGTCTATTGCTGTTGTACCAGTTCAAGTAGATGCTTCTAATAATCAGACCAGTTAACATTTCTAACATGTTTCATTTAATTCAGTCTCTGAGGCTTATAAGCATGTAGCATGGTGAATAGAATACTGTCCATATTCCAAGTACCTAAAGATGGTGATATATTTAGGATATTTTATGGTATAGCTATTTTGGTTGAAGTTTCCCCCTCCTTAATTCTTCTTCTTCTGAAATTGAATTATTTTATTTAAGATACAGCTAGCACAGAACTACTGTAGAGCTGCCCTTTGTCTGAATGATAATAGCTTTCTTAGAAACTTCCACTGAAATATCAGTAAGTCTATAATTGTCAGATTGACAACTGCAACTCTTTTCCAGGAGGAATTGTATGTACTGTGACTTATTTCACAAGCCCTCATTTAATTATAGCTATTAACTGTCTCTTAGAAACTTCAAACCACTGATCTTACAATGAGGAAGGCTTGTCCTCAAACTGAGCATGAAAACCAAGCAATCTTCTGTTTCTCATTTTTCATATTTTCGTATTTTACATTAGAAAGGGTATATTACAAGAAGACACTTCTGGAAACCAGTATGTACGTACTCTGAGGACAGAATAAAACGTGCCATTTAATCTTGTTATACCTGCAAATCTAGAAACTCAGAGACCAGGGATATAAGTGGTTGTGCCGATGCCAAAGCCAGCAAAGAGGCACTGATTTACACCAGTTGGGGATCTTATCCTTATAACAGCACAAAGAACACAGTACAGACCTAATACCACATGTGAGAGAAGGTGTGACTATAACTAGTATGCAATTAGATTCAAGGTAGGATTTAATGTGTTACACACAGTGGTTTACTCATACTGAATATTTAGAGCTGTAAAAAGTGAAAATACCAATGCACTTTATTACACTCATATTCTACGTGGAAGGAAACGCACATTTGCAGATACTCAGTTTTCTGCCTCTGCTCTTGCACAGTAAGGGCTTATTTGTTTTGTTTCACTCTAGCAGATTTCGTGGCAATGTTATAACCCACATCAGAAACATGAAGAATATCTGCTATTGTGAATGTAACTTGGAGTGCTAGTCCGAAGGCTAACAAATATTGGTGTAATATTAACAAAGACAGGGCTGTTACATGGGAGACAACTCTGGTTCTGTAATTTGATGCAAATTATGTATGAAGAAATAAGAACAAAGAAACCAGTGGGTGGATCAGTGTTCTGCATATCCTGTATATTAACAAAGGAGCCAAATCTCTCATTCTTTTTGATTCGAAATATCTAGAAATTTTTATTAAAAAGAGGATGTTGGATTCTGTCTTTCATGGCTTCTTAGCCTCAAAACCAATTGCTAAATCTCTACACTCCTCTGAAATCAAAGTAATTTTCAAAGGAATTGCTGAGTTGAGTTCACCCTGGCTGGATGCCAGGTGCACACCAAAGTCACTCTATCATTCCCTCCTCAACTGGACAGGGCAGAGACAATATAACACAAGGTTCATAGTCTCAGGTAAGGACTAGGAGAGATCAATCACCAGTAACAGTCATAGGCAAAACTGACTCGACTTGGGAAAATTAACTGAATTTATTACCAATCAAATCAAAGTAGGATTATGATAAATAAAATCAAATCATAAAAACACCTTTCCCACACCCTTCCTTTCTTTCTGAGGATTTCCAAATCCTCTGTCTCCTCCCTCCCACAGTGGCATAGGGAGATGGGGAATGGGAAACAAGGGTTGTGGTGAGTTCATCACACGTTGTCATGGATTCCTTCCTCGTCAGGGGGAGGAATCCTCATACTCTTCCCCTGCTCCAGTGTGGAGTGCCTCCCACACAAGACAGTCCTCCATGAACTTCTCCAATGGTAGACCTTCCTATGGGCTGCAGTTCTTCATGAACTGCTCCACTGTGGGTCCCTTTCACGGAGCACAGTCCTTCAGGAACAGAGAGCTCCAGCCTGGGTCACCCTTGGGGTCCCAAGTCCTGCCAGCAAATCTGTTCCAGTGTGGACTGATCTCTCCAGGAGGCTACAGGTCCTGCCAGGAGCCTTTTCCACCACAGATTTCCCACAGGGTCACAGTCTATTTCAGACATCCACCTGCTCCAGCACAGGGGCCTCCATAGGCTGCAGATGGATTTCTCCTCCATCATGGACATCCATGGGCTGCAGGGGGCACAGCTGCCTCACCATGGTCCACACCATGGGCTGCAGGAGAATCTCTGCTCCAGCACCTGGAAGACCCCCTTCCCCTCCTTCTTCACTGATCTTGGTGACTACAGAGCTGTTTCTGGCACATATTCTCACTCCTCTCTCTGGCTAAAGGTTCATGCGCAGGTTTTTATCCTTCTTAAATACATTATTGCAGAGGCACTACCACCATTGCTGATGGGCTCAGCCTTGGCCAGCAGTGGGTTCATCTTGGAGCTGGCTGGCATTACCTCTGCCAGACAGGGGGGAAGCTGCTGGCAGCTTCTCACAGAAGCCACCCGCTACTGAAATCTTGCCACACAATCCCAATACACTGAGTTCCACAGCCCTCTTCAAAAGTCAGTGTTCATTCTGCTCAGAGAATGAAATTTCATCAGAAGAGCAAGGACAAAGCAAGCAGACCATTTCAGTCTTTATTTCTTAACCAAAATCGGAAAGGGGAGGAAACAAAGATATACTGTTTTGAGTAGCACAATATTCTTTCTGAAATGAAGAAGACTGGGAAATTAAAAGGTTAAAAGTTTTCATGAGTAATTTTGACGGATTTTGGAATGACAGCAGAAAGTCATAGCTTGCTTCCTAGGGAGTGAAAACGTAAAGGACAAAAAGATGTTTGCATTCCTGGACTTGCTCCTATTTACATAAAAGCCAAAGGTAAAATTCCCCTACCTCAAACCATACACACAGACCTTTTACAGGCATCAAAACACTTTAAAAATACATTGCAGCATTGTGAGATAGGTCCCCAAGTGCTTAGAAAAGCAGATTCATGAAAGTAGCACTTGAAATCTAATAGAGCCAAGGTTCATACACTGATAGGGCCAAGGTTCATGCACTGATAGGAACCACGTCATGAGGTGGGCTCAAATGGATCCCACTGGTGCATTATCATGTCTGCTTTTACCCTCACTTGGAAAAGGTGCATCACTGCACACACAAATACCTTTACATTCTGCTTTACTACCTTTAGAGATTCAGAACTTTTCATGCTTAGTTTATGACCTTGGAAACTTCTCAGCCAGGATATTATCAGTAACTGAAAACCAGTTTTTTCTGTTCAGTCTATTTAATTTTAATAGAACTTACTTCCAATGGCATTTATCAGCTTAATAGAAATGAGACAGAAATCCAGAGCATTCACTTATGTTTCAATTTTAACTAATTTCATCATGTGTGCTTGCACTAGAGGGAGCAGAAAGTAGTCCATCCTCCAACCACTGTGACCACTGTTGGGTCATGTAAAAGTGGTTGCAAACAGGAGCTACTCTGCAGCCTATCCCATCAATTGATGGCAGCATCCCCATCCTTCTGTTGTCAAAATGGAATAATCTCCCAATTATAACTTGCAAAATGAGACCACAGGGCTTTTTTACTTTCATTATTTCTCAGATTGCATGCCCACTCAATCCTATATGGAATTGTGAAACCATAAAATAGTTTGTTTTGGAAGGGACCTCTAAGGGTCATCTAATCCAAAGCACCTGCTGAAGCAGGATCAGGTAGAGCAAGCCATCCACACCGTCCAGTTGGAATTTCAATGCCTAGAAAGACTGAGACTCCACAATCTCTTTGGGCAAATTCTTCCAGTGATTGACTACCTTCGCTGCAAAAAAGTGGGCTCTTATTCTCAGATGGAATTTCCTGTTGCTTCACTTATATCCACTGGCTCTTGTCCTTTTACTGGTTATTATCGAGAAAACTCTGGCTCCATCTTTACACTATTCCAACAGGTTTTTATACGCATTGATAAGATCCCACCTGAGCATCCTCTTCTCCAGGCTAAGGAGTTCCTGGTCTTCCAACCTTTCCTCATATGGCAGATATGTGTCATATGACACTCATCTAACCCACACATTGTCAGCTTGTCTGTGGAGTTGTTATGGGAGGTAAGGTCTTACTAAAGCTGAGTTAAAAAATATCCACAGCTCTCCCCTAATCAACTGAGTTGGTCAGCTCTTTGTAGAAGGCAGTCAGGTTGTTCAAGCACAACTTCTCCTTCACAAATTCATGCTGGTTACTCTCAGTCATGTGCTTGTCCTTTGTATGTTTGGAAATGCTTTGCAAGAGGATTTTCTCCAGCACTTTCCCAGGGACTGAGGTGAGGCTGACCAGCCTGTAGTTCCCCAGTTCTTTCTTCTTTGCTTCTTGAAGATTAGAGTGATATTTGCTATCTTTCATTCTTCAGGAACCTCTTTCAATCACCATCATCACATAAAAGTATTGGGGAAAAACCTGAACATGACATCACCGAGCTGCTTCAGCACTCATGGGTGCTACCCATCAGGTACCATCAACTTACTGATGTTCATTTTGTTTCAGTGCTCCCCAACCAAGGGGTAAGTTCCTTGTTCTGGGCTTTTCATCTCAGGGGTCTGGTATTCCTGGAGGCCAGTTTTACTGGCAAAGACTAAGGCCAAGAAGGCATTCAATCTTTTCCATATTTCTCAGAAGTTCTCCTGCCCCATTCAGCAATGGTCCCACATTTTCCTTTCTCATATTTTCATTGTTGTTGTCCAGTTATCTGCGCCAAGAAGTTGTCAGGAATGCACTCAAGAAATCTCCTACGGCACTTGAACCCTGCTGTATCACCCTTCCAGCAGATAATTAGGGTTGTTAAAAGTCCTCCATGATGGGACCAGGGCCGGTGAATATGCGACTTCTTCCAATTGTTTGAAGAAGGCCTCATTTACCTCTTCCTGGTCAGTGATCTACACTGAATTCCCAATATAATGATCTGTCTGCTAATCTTGACGTATACGCACATGGTTCTGAAAAATATACCTGATAAAGTTATTTATTGGACAAAAGTTCCCTTTAATATATTAAAATAGTTTACCTCTGGTGTATCAATCACTGGCAATTGCTCTATGTACTGGAGATAGTCTTCAACTGTTTTCCCCTTTGGAATAACATAACCTTTGTAGAAACAAAATTGTTCAGTAAACATGTGCTCTCCAAACCACACTCTTGCATAGGTATTCAGCAGTGCTTTGTCGAAGTCATCAGTGACACGACCACCATACTGTACTTCTCCCAGTATATAGCGAACACAGCTCCAGTTCACTCCATGTTTAAAATCCACATCATTCAAATGATTCTGAATGAATTGCACGCTGGCTGTGAAGTCTGCCTGATTAAATTCATAAGGAATATTCCAGCCCAGTGGACCAAACTTTCGCCTTTCCTGTAAAACAGACAGAGTTAAAGATAAAAGACTGATTGATAGTAATTCTGAAGAAAACTTAAATGAAGAAGAATATATGAAATATGCTAAGAATGCAGTAGTCTACCTGGACCTCTATTTCACCAACTTAAAAAATATATATTTTTAACACACACAAGGCCAAATGCTTGACTAATTATCTAGTAGCTAAACACCTCCTCATACAAATAAATAATAGGAATATCAGTGAGGCCACAAAGAAAAAATCCAAAAAATCCTCTTTTTTAAGTGCAGCAAATATGTGACTCTAGAACTATAGCTTCTGAATTTCAAAAATTAAGCTACTGTTTGAGGATAGGGTGTCCAAACTCATCATTCATGATTACTGTCCTATGGACCAGATATATTCATTTCACTGCTGCGTCTGCATGGTGCAGATGCCCAGTTGGAAAAACTGCCTCTTGGTGAATCATTTCCAGATTCAGCTAGCGGTATGTAGGTCTTAGGGCAATATCTGGTAATTTTTACTTTTCACCAAGAAGGAAGTGATGGGCCAAAGAAAAGGAAACAACAGGCTTGCATTGGACCACAATGTATTAGTGCATGGGTGCCACAGACCTACAGTAGCTAGGCTCCATATATAAACTAAGGATACTGCAAAATCTATCAATGGAATGATGAAAAGTTATGGTTAATCTACAAAGCACTTTCTTTAATATAATTCCTGAAAGTCAAGACCCAAAGTCTTCTTCCACTTACACCTGTTCCTACAGGTTTCAGAGTAGAAAGGACTTACACTCACCCTCTTAGACCTTTTCATTGTGTATGCAGCAGTTTAAGATTATGGTTTTCCAAACCAACCTGTAAGTTTCTTTAATGTGCTTTTATGACTTAAAATATTAGTGAAAAAACAGTTGGTTGAAAAACATTACACAGTCATGCCCCAAGAGTTTAACTGAAGAATACTCTAACTGATCACTGGTTGACTGCCCTTTTTTCCCTCTGGAATACCATCTCTGTTGGAAGTACGAGTCCAACATTAGCAGAATTTTAAGTTCTGGAACAGTTGCAGTAATAGAGGTGTGTTGTTTTCTTATTTCATTTGTATTAATTTACCAACAGCGGACTTCCCTTTAAACATATTTTTCATTTAATAACAATGTTCATTAATAAATGAAACATAACTTTATGACAGAAGAAAAGAAATATATTTTTAAACCTGAACAGTTGAGTGAAGAAATGCTACAGCATATAGCAAAGGTTTCCACTGTGGCATTTTGCTCACTTCTAGCAGATCCTGAGTAACAGCCGAGTATGTTCGTTTTAAGCCAGCTTTCACACCTAGAAAATAAATATAAAAATGGAATATATAAAATGAGCAAATATAAATGCCAAATATATATGAGGAAATATAAAAATGAGCAAAAAAACATAAGTAACCCATAAGTCCAGCATCTGTTAAGCATAATTTTCTATTCTGATTTACAGTATCATCTTACTTAAGCCTTCAAATACGGTCTTAAAATCAATTATCTGTTTAGCTGGTCATAGCATGCAAACTTCAATAACATTTTGTTTTAGTTACATAACACATGAAATTCAGTTCAGGAGTCTGGAAGAAATTAAAATTAAGCAATAGTATCCTAAATGTTACAAATAACAACTGAAATATAAGGATAACTGTTCAACATCTATATGGCAATCAGAAATACACCTAATATCATATGAAATATAGCACTGAATATCCCAGTTTGTTTTGATATTTACTTATAAAATGAGATTTTAGTTATACCTAAGATAATTTTATTTAGATTTGATTCCTATTCAAATCTCAAAAGTCTGTATGCAGGTTCTTCAGCTGGCCTACAGTCACCAAGATGATGAAATGAGAGCCTAAATTCATAGTGGAAATAATAATACTTGGGGAGGTTTGTTTGAGCACTGACATCTCATATCCCAGGAACAGCTTTAGGCAGTTGGTACTGACACAATCTATGCTTCCATGACATAAGCCTGACTACTCCCAGATACTTTCAGGTAGCACTACTCAAGCATCACCTGCCTTTGGCAAACGACCCGAGTATGAGTTACTGACATCAGGTCCCCTTATGATATCTTCCACCTAACCAGCTTAACACAAGTCCAAAAGGACTAAAAGATTTCAAGTGCAGTGATCAGACTGCCCAAGTCATCATACTTCCACACAATAGAAGTCNTGGAAATAATAATACTTGGGGAGGTTTGTTTGAGCACTGACATCTCATATCCCAGGAACAGCTTTAGGCAGTTGGTACTGACACAATCTATGCTTCCATGACATAAGCCTGACTACTCCCAGATACTTTCAGGTAGCACTACTCAAGCATCACCTGCCTTTGGCAAACGACCCGAGTATGAGTTACTGACATCAGGTCCCCTTATGATATCTTCCACCTAACCAGCTTAACACAAGTCCAAAAGGACTAAAAGATTTCAAGTGCAGCCAACAGTTTGCCCAAGTCATCATACTTCCTATGACACAATAGAAGTCCTTTTGCTCCTTTCTTCTTCACAAAGATCTTGTAAAACAATATTCAAACACATAGCTTTTCCAAATATTATAAGGGTATCTAAGAGAGTTCCAAAATCAAACAAAAGTGCCTTATCACATTGTGCTACCAATTTGGCAGGAGTGTACAATGAAAACAAAACTGTTTGTATTTTGTCCTGACTTCAATTGTTACAACAGGCATACTTCCATCACTAAATCCAAGTTGTAAATTGGCTATAACTTGACTTCTAAAATAACCTCTTGGATCTCTAGGTTGTTACCATAATGATAAGGAGGGGGTCACAGTGCAATAAAATATCCTGAGCACTGAACACAAAGAGGGGAGAGGAGGAGAGAAAGAAGTTAGAAATTTTTAACAACAGACCGACTAACTTGAGAATGGAGTATACATGCTGAAACCAGATGTCTTTCACAAGATCAGATATTTTGTAGACATCTCACTAATGTTCAAAGGAAGATAAATGCTGAAATAAGAGGTTTAAATGTCTGAAGCTTTAAATATGACCTTGGATAAAAATTCTCAGTTCCTACTGACATCATCAACTGAAATCAGTGGCAACACATGTATATAAATAAAGGGCAAGCTAATGCATTACATAGCCTGTTAACAATGAGGGAGTTAAAAAATAAAGTTGGTGTCAGGCTTGAGGACTCCTTTTTGCCGCAGTCCAAAATACAAAGTAACCCTCCCCCATCATACACGGGGGAGCATATAAAGCAGGATTATAAATTGCTTCTATAAACATATGAAGAATGCCTGCATGTAGCAGTAGCTTGGGTAAGAGAGAGACATTCAACAGCAGAAGAGCAACAGACTATGTAAAAAATCTGGTTGTTTTCATATTACACAAAATAACACCAAATAGGGTTGACACTGGAAGGAACCCCTGGATGTCACATTGCACAACAGCTCTTCTTGAAGCAGGATCAACTGCAGCTGGTGGCTCAGCACCATGTGGGTTTTGAGGGTGGAATCTACAAACTCACTGAACAAGCTGTTCCAGTATTTGACCACTCTAACAGTGAATTAAGTTTTTTCTGATGCTGAAGTGGAATTTCATGGATTTCCATTTGTGTCAATCACCTCTCTTTCTGTCACTTAACAACACTAAGAAAAGTCTTACTGTTTTCTTTATTCATTTCCATTACATATTTATATACATTGATAAGATATGCCTTCTTTCCTCAAGGCTAAACAATCAGCTTGGCCTTTCCTTATTTTCCAATCCCTTCAGCATCTTTGTGGCCTCTTGCTGGACTCATTCCATCCATGTCTTTCTTGCACTCCAATTAATACAGACATAGGAGTCCAAACTGCCAAATAAGATGCAGATCATACATTGAGCTTTTGTATATAAACTACTTAGGTTAGGAAAACTGGCTTAGAGGCCAGAAAGCATCCTAGTTTGAGGAAACATCCTGGAAATGGGGAAGGATCCTAGAGGTAGGGAGGTGCATGGAGGCAAATGCCAGGGGGGATCCAGCAGGCCAGTGATGTCCAAGACTGGTAGCTGCAAGTAGCTGCACAACTTTCCTAGACCAGCAGCAATGTCTCCAATGGGAAGAGAAGTCAAGATGAATGCACTACAGAAGGCTGGGAGCATGATAGAGTGCGTGTGTAAATTGAGCAAACAGCATAAAAGTTCTAATCTCATCAGTTCTTAAGTAAACCCCAGCATTCAGGTCCATTATGAGTTGTTATTAACTGCCTTGACAGAGGCTAAGGGGTGATTCAGTAGCAGCTCACAAATACTTAAAGGACAAAATAAAAGATGCTGGGATCAGTCTCTAGGCAGCAGTGTCCAGCCAGATGACATAACAAGAAGCAGCAGCAACAGCTATATACTGCAGCTTTGGGTGCCTGGTGTTTAGGTGTTCAGAGAGTCCTCCCTTTTCCTCACTCAGGAGAACACAGGATTGGTCCCACTCTGCATCCTTGGGTGGGGTCAACAGGACAGAAAGAAAAGACTGATGGGGTGTACTAAACTTAAGAAAGGACCACTGTCCTGGAATTCTCCAGAGATTTTACACAAACAACAAAATCACTACCAATTTCTGTTACAAAACCAAGAAATATCCATTTTCTTCCCAAAAGAGCCATGTTTTACACATTGCAAGACTGATTTAAACAATGCTGTACTTAGTTGAAACACTGCACAAAGTAAAGTGATACTGAGTGGGTGGGGGGTGAAAAACAAGCCCCCAAACTCCAAAAAGGCATGGTTTCCTACCTTGAGGAGGTTCATTGGTAAATTTTATGGAGGACTGTAAAAGATTAATAGGAAACTCTGGGTGAGCCTCCGTAGTGATCCAGGTTCTGAAATCTTCCCTCATAGATTCTGTTGTTGTGATGGTGTCCATTAATTCACTAAGAAATTCCAAGCCAAGGTGGCAGTTCTGTAGAAGGAGCCATCCTCCATCTTGCATGCACTGATTTAACAGGTGTCTTGCATGGACTTCCTGGCCCTGACCCATTGAAATGGCACGACATGGAATGTTCTGGAATGAAAAAAGAAAGATTCTTTTATATGTAGTTCCTTAGAATGATTATACAGATATAGAATGATTAAACACATGTATTGCTTCTGTAGGTCCGTGTGTAGTAACATTGTGCCACAAAGAAAACCATTATTATCAATGGAGACTGACTATATTAAAACAGTTAAAAAAAAGTAAAACACTTCAGGTTTCTTTTATCTTCCACCTGTTGGAAGAAAACTACACCTATTGGACATAATATTTTTTGGCCTTAGGGTCAGAGAATGGGCCCTGACCTGAAAAACCAGTATAAATACAGCTGCTGTATATGATTCTTCACATCCTGGCAAGATTAAAGAAGAAGAGAATGCCAAAGAAAAGAAAGCAGTTAAATCCTACTGTCAGGTCAGTAAAACTTGAAATTGTAGCTAAAAGGAGCAAAGATAAACAGCCTGTGAAGTTGACTTCATTATAGAAGAGCAAAAAACTTTACCTTTTCTGAGGTGCATCTGAGTACAGCTAACACTCCCATAAGTCAAAGACTGTGACTACTCCTATATAAGAGTGCATAAATATTCAGCAGATACATTATTTCCTAACAAAGCATCTACTCATAATTTGCTCTTCTCAGCAAGGTTACCTCCCAAATGTACAATCATTAAAGGTTATAGAAACATCAAGAGAAGGAAAAAATATTTTTCACTATGGATTGTCCTCATTTTACTCCTTCTGAAATGTCAGCATACAGAATGTTTATTTCAATAGTGAGTCATACCAATATATCTGTGTCATCTTAATACACTGCTATCCAAATGAAAATACTAGCATTTTAGTCATTATAGTGGCCCTGACACTTTTGTTGAAGGTTCTGTGCATCATTCCTGAAAAGGAGAAACTCCCCCTACAACAAAAAAATATCTGGTTTTAATGGAGTCAAAGTGCTAGGAATAATAAACTTCATTTTATTACAGAAAGGAATGCAACTAGTTTTAAGATAGAGCTTGTTTGGTTTGTAGGTCAGCAGGCACAGATACTGTTTCCATTTTTTGGGGAGAAGGCCATCTGAACAACTAAATTTTAGAGTGAAAAATAAATTCTGGACACAAATTTGAACATTTCCAACTGCAGATAATTGATTTATATTGTTAATGTTATTCTTAGAGGTACCATCAGTACTGCAAATCAATTTTAAGACTACAAATCATGCCTGTAAAAGGGAAATCCTTGAAAAGTAGGCCCAGTGTGTATTTTGGAAGTTTTTTATCATTAAGAAGAAAAAAACAAACAACAACAGCCCCCCAGTGAATAGGATACTTTGGAGGTATAGAATTGCATATATACCAAGATCAGATCCTTGGTACAGCTAACCTATGTTAAAGAGAAAAAAGCAGAGAAAGACCAAAGAAAGACAGGAACTAAGTACACTGTTGACAAACTAGCAAAGTAAACCCAAAGCCTTCTTGCAAATGTTTCTGAAAACTGTAAATTATTTCTAGATATATTTTTCAAAAGCTAGAGAACTACTGAAGTGCTCCTCAAGTTCCGCAATCTTAATAAAAATTTTTATTAAAAAAAAAATCTGTGCCTGTAGTTTGATTTGCAGAATTTGCAAAATGGCTTTTGTAAGGTTTCTATATGCTGTGGGGTTAGATCTTTACTTCAAGAGATGAGGCAAGAACTCTACATTAAACATTGTGGTTGACTTTACATTTACAGTTGAATGTCAGGTTATGACAGCTTAGCTGATGTTGCCTTTCTCATAAACCATGTGTGAATAAACAAGGCAATCCCTTTAGCTCTTTTGCAACCTCACTCTCTATTTATTCTATACACATTTCCTTAAAGCATGAAAACATATGAAGACTGTCCACTGCAATATACTTTTGGACTGACAGCAAAAGCTTCTGTATTTTAACAGTCACAGTCACAGAGCACCTTCTACCTACCAGCACTTCCCCGGACAGGCTAAGGTCTTGCGTAAGATTTGACAGAATGGGAAAGCATTCTGCTCCACTCCTTGCAAGAGTGGCTATAAGTGAGTGGCTGACTTCAAGTGACTCTGTTAGGAGATTAGCGTCCCCTGTTCCCTTACATGGCCAATGGGATAGAAATACTCAACTTCTCGATGCAGGTCAGAGTTAAGTTCCAGTTGTATGCTCTGAATTGCTTTCAACCAAATCAGTCTTTCTCCTACTAGAATACCCATCTAGGAGTCCATTTCACAGGATACATATGTTGAATGGGTGAATGAAAACATCATCACAAAGGTGACACTCCATTTGTGTTCATACCATATGCCATGAAAACAAGAATCCCACCACGGTCATCTAACGTGTTTACTTGAAATTGAAAAACAACTAAAAAAATTTGCCCATTTCTAGTCTATAAATATTCATGTAGTTAATTTCAAATATTCTACAAAGTCAAAATGGTTTTGAAAATAGAATTTTTTTGTGATGCATTTCTCAATGCATTGCTTCCAATAGGCCCAGCTGCTGTTTTTCTCTCTCCCTATATTTGTGTATTTGTGGTTGTCTGCCTGCACAGTTTTGGGGGAAGAGATTAACAACTTCAGACTAAAGATTCCTAAATCTAAATACTTAAATGAGTTAGAACATAAATTAAGCTGTCTTCAGACAAATAAGAGTCCTGATTTTCAGAGAGAACAAGCATCTACAAATTCTAATTAATAAGCTAAAGAGATTTATGGGTGTTCCCCACTTTTGCAAGTTTGTCTTACTTAATGTATAACAAAATCCTGCACCATTAAATGAAGATGTATTCCAACAAGGAGGAAAATTTATGGTAATCTACTATAAATAACTTCTTCTTGGAAAAATTTTACATGCATCTACATTGTGAACCATAAAACAAAGCACAGAATGCCTTAAAGTGATGCTGTGCTGTAAGAAATGTTAACTGTCTCCATCAAGTGAACAGATTGAATGGTAGGGTCTTCAAATTAATTTCTTTTGTAACCATATTTATGATTTTTTTTTCTGTATCTTCCTGTGACTTTTATTGCTCTCAGCTCCTACAGTGAATGCAACACAATGTAAACCACATTTTGTTTTCACAGCTCAGTATTTTTCCTAAGTAATGGACTATCATAGTCTGCTGGATAAAGATGGAGGACTCACTGGAATCAAACAACAGCATAAAGCAAGACTAACATTTCCATTTCCTCATAATCGTATTTTGGCTACTGGTCAAAAATTGACTTCCACACAACACTAGTATGAATACAAATATCATTATTTGAACTTTTATAAAACGTGGAAATATGATTTCTAGTGCAAAGGACAGTTAAAATTGTCTTTATCAGCTTCAGGCAACTCCGTTTAGCGGATACCTTTGATTTTGCAAGACGTTCTATACTTTCAGTGGGATCAGATCCCACTGATAAAAGGCATGTCAAAGGTGTTCGACAGTCACTTTCTGTCCACATTGCTTCCATTTCAAGAATAAATCCTTCTGCATATTTCCCTCCAAGAGATTCTGCAATGTAGTGTCGAGCCTAGAAAACAAAAATACCAGAAATATATATACCTTTACTTTTTTTAAATTTAGCATTAATCACTGATGTGGAATTTATCAATACCCACATTGGAAGGCAACAAGTTTCTAAACTTTAATTTTCAACTTTGGTGTAACAAAAGTTACAGTCCACAGGAGGCAACCACTGAAATTCTTAGATAGCAAACTTCAAACAAAGAAAAGAAAGAATTCTGCTCACACAAGAGCCATCCTGTGAACATTGTTGCCACAGGATGCTAAATGCTTTTTTCCTAAAGAACAAAAAAAATCCATGCAGAATAGATCCACTGTCAGCTCTGAGGATAGCCCAGATACTGCCCCTAAATTACTGACTGCTAAAACTTGGTGGGTAGCCAAACAAAAGAGTTTCTCTATACCAGTTCTGTTCTTAGCTCCTCTAAGCATGTATTGTTGACACTGTCTCTACAGCAGAGTGGATTAGACAGATCTCTCATCTGACCCAGTTACAATCTTCCATATATTTATTGGAACTTCAAACAAATTCTCCTGTCCAGTGGTTACCCAATTCAAGTCTCACAGTGAATATCTCTTTCTACAAAACACAAACACAGCTCAGACTTTATCCTTAAAGGTCAAAACTTCCCTATGTCTCTATTTTCTTCTTTTCTAAGACATTTTCTAAAAGAACTTCTAAAGCTACTCTGGTGTATGAAATTCTTTTTTGACTGATGTGATTTCCTGGCTATGCAATGACTAGCACAGATTCTGAGGCATGTATGATGGAGAGAAACACCCAGGAACAAGGTGGACTGAGGAAGACATCAATTGCAGAAAAAAAAAAATAACTTAGTCATCCACTATTAAGTGTAACTTCTGTCCTAGCAAAGGCAGGTAAAATTTATAATGCTTGGGAAAACACAGTAGGGAAAGAAGAGATAAAGCAGATAGCAACAAAAACATTCCCTCTTTCCTCAACAAAATGAAATAATGACATTTTTTTGCGACCATTGTTCCGAAACAGTATTTTTCAAAGATGATTGTGCAAGACAGTAAGATAAATAAGCAGTACAGCTTTATTATTTTGCTCTGTTTAAATTGTGGCAGATGGAGATCCCATACTTCTCTACTGCTTACCGGCTGCAGAATAGAAAAGGAAAAAGGATGGAGGGAGTCTTGTTGAAAAAGAGGTCCATGAAAAATGATGTCTCCTAAATATAACACAGATGGTATCACAGCATGCAACATGTAAAGTTGAGATATGCAGGAAAGGAAAAGTACTACCTTACAGTATAAAGACCAAAAAAAAAGGTGAAAAGAGGATACTCATGGGCTCATATATCTGTTTTACACGTATAAAGAGAAGAAAATTCCAAACATCACAGACTGTGGAGAAACTGCTAGTCTATTGCAGTTTCTTTTATTATATTTGCCATGAGACAGTCTTAATTATTACTTCCTCTCTATGGATGGGAAGTAAACAGTTTATCTGCTATTTTAGTGCACCTGTCATAAAAATGAACTGTTCTCTTTCCACTTCTTCTGTGAAAAAAAACAGGGATGTATCTTTTGATTCACCAGATGAATGCAACTGCTTTACAGGTTTCATGACTTGACTTTAGAAGAGCCACACAAAAAGAATTATATTCTTACAGCTCCAACACAATTTATTTCACATTCTGCTTTCCAATTCACTGCAATTAAATAAATTAGTGTTTTCACACATATTTATTATGAGGATTTCAATACCTAATTTTTAAAAATAGCTCACTCTGCAACAAATACTATGATAACAAATTCAGAGTATGTAGGTTTGGAACTAGAGGTTCTACAGGAGATGCCACATGGCGTAACTATTGTACAAAAGCATATCTTACTTGGGCAACAGTATGATCCGGGCACCAGCTACGGACAAGGAGCAGCTTACGGAATTGATCCAGTAAGTTGTCATAGCCATCAGGAATAACAGCTTTTTCAGGTGCTTCTTCATCAAACCAAGCTTTCCAAGACTTCTCGTTCTTAACGATTTGCACCAGAAGTTGATTGAAAGGGTACAAGTTAGATAACTGCACAAGATTGAGCCATGTCATGTCAAGGATCCACTTTTTTGGTTTTGGTTCGACAGAATTCATGTCCAAACTGGCACCTCCTGCAAAGGGAAATGTATCATAGAGGAAAACAAGCATTGTTAAACAGAAAAAATTACAAGTAGTAAAGAATACTTATTTATATAGTTTAGGGAGTACAGATCTATGTAAATCAGGACATAGTGGCCTAGAATTTGCATGGAAGACTCATTTAACAAAGACCCGTTGGAGAACTGGTCTCAATTCCTCCCAAAGCTGATATCCCAGTAATTTTTGTGCTGCTTCTTCAGAGTCCTCGTGCATTCACATGCCTGCTCATCAGCCATCAAGAGAGTTTATGCTTATTGTCTACAACCTCAGACGTAGGTATGTGACAACTTGAAAAAGAGGCAGATGAAAAAGAGACTATAGATTCTCTCACAAAGTAATGGACTTTTTTTTCCTGTTTTATAGTGTAAAGCAGTCACATTAATCCTCATCTAAGCATTATTTTTATAACAAATTATCTATATTGCACTTCTTTTGGAAAATTTGTCTCTCAATTCCTTCTTAGGCTATATATGCTTTCATTCACCAGTTAAAGACCAGTAGATTTACAAGATATAACATATTGTTAATGCAAGCACTACCATTAGCAGGCATGTGTAAACAAGAACACTTTCAGAGAAATTACCTTTTATCAATGTCTCAAACTCAGCGTGTGAAATTTTCTTGGCCTGCAAGTCAATCGTCAGTGCCAGAAGCAGTGTAAACAGGAATCTATGATTTTCATACAGTCCTCGAACTGTGTACTTGAAGACTTCATAGGTGAGATGCTCAATTATATATGTTACCCTTTTTGCTGTGATCTGAGATTTCCGAGATCTTTCCACTGATAGGTCAAAAATGCCAAGGAACTGCCGTAAGGATGTTTGGTACATGACATTAACCAAGCTCATTTCCACAATTAGGAAATAAAGGATGCTACCACGACCTGCAACAGGACGATACTCTTCACGCGCAGTATTGATTTTCACCTCTGTCTGCGTTGCTATGCTTAATTTTTCACTGACCTTAAAATTAATGAAAAAGACCATGAAGATCAAGTTGTGTCACTTGCAGTTTGTACTGCACATGCAAAAAGAAAAGGTCTTGATTAAAACCACAATAGCATTTTCAGTCGAGCTTTGTTTTCCTCTGTCAGTGTTTCAACAAAGACATTATGTCTTCCTTTGTTACAACACCTAGCACAATGAAATTTGATTTCAACTTACACCTGCAAAATATGCCTGGAATATAAAACAGTATCCAAGTAGCAGTTTAATTTTGCAACACTTTATGTAGAAAAACTACAGTGTTTCCACTATTTATTTGTTAGGAAGTCAGATGTTATATAGTGTCTCTTAATGAAACAAACAGTCAACCAAACAAAAAACAAACACAATGAACCAACAAGAACAAAAATCTGTCTACATATGACATTTAAATTACAATTACAGTGCATTATAAATTCACCTCTTCTGCTGTTGTTTTAGTGATCTTTAGGACTTCTATCAGAGACTCATCTTCAACCAATGAGCCTTCCATACTGGTTAGGCGGCAGAGCAGATTATCTTCAAGCTCCTGCATTTTCCTCTTGTTAGACGTCACTTGTTCCATCAGTTTGATTCTTTCTGCCTCCAGTTCCTGTATTCAGAAAATTTCCTTAGAATATTTAAGATTAATTCAGAGAAAGATTCCTTATAGAGAAAATGTGATTTTATGCATGTCAGATTGGAGGTTTTGTTGCCTTTTCTGTGAAATACAGAAATATTACTAAATATTTCTGTAGTAAAACAATTTATATGTATATTGAATATATATATATGTATCAAACTAATTTATATGTAAACTGTATTTATTTGATTAAAGCAGCATACTGGGGAATGAAAACATCAGAATTACCAAGAAAAGCTTCCTCCCAGGAAGATGCAAAAAGCACTAAAGCCAGTTTCCAATGGAAAGTGACAAAAGCCACATTACATTAAGTACTTAAAATAGGAACAGACCAAGGACATGCATTGTATGGATGGATTTTACAGTGTGAGCCAAGTTGATTGGATGACCTTTTCCTTTTCTAATTTCTACGATTCTGTGATTTTGAAAGATACTATCCTCTACCACTTATAAAATAGGAAATGTTTCAAATATTATTTATGTCATATGGAATTTTTGTGCCATTTCTACAAGACAGACAATGACAAGGGAACAATGACATACAAGCCAACACAATGCCAAGTGAAATGAGGCATCTATACTGCACAGTCTAACACAGCTCAGGGATATTCTTGCTGGCTACCTTTATTTAATCAATCAAGCCAACCTCCTTGTAAGAAGTGGGCAGTTAATAATAGTCTACCTACACCTATAGCTTCAATTTATTCTCATTCTTGTCAACATGTCAAGTTAGAGGGGAGACAAGATGTACAGAGTCATGCAGTAGGGGAGGGATTCACCCATATTTCAAAGAAGTGACAAATTTCTTTAGTTTCACAAGCTTCTGATTTGGAAACCTGTTTGAAATATAGTCTAGGGCTATAAAATGTAGCTTTTATGTAAGCTACAAGTAACTGCATCCCAAAAAGAGGAGAATGACTTAAGCATCAGTCATTCTGCTTCACATTTTCTGCATTTACTCCTTTTTCTATGCCATTAATGCAAAATAAAAGATTCAAACTACACAAAAGGAATAGTTCTACAGAACACTCAAACATACATTTAAGTACATGCTTAAATTCCATGTATGGACATGCTCTGTTTAAGAACAGACACTCTACCCACTCGATTTGTAAGCCTTTTGTAAAAGGTATCTTTTGGAATTAGCAAATATACCAGATACAAGTCTTGTTTGCAAGAGAATTTCATAACCACATTTGAAACATAAAAGATACCTCTTTTGAACACAAATAGTGGCAGCAACTTCATTATCAAAGTATAAAAAGATGCTGATAACAATTTTGTTTCATATAGTCACAGGAGTAACCTATAAAGCTGAGAAAAAGAAACATTTCTTGGATCATATTTCATTGATCGCTACTGATCTTTAAGAATGTCTTGGTTCCTTTAATCTATTACTTTAGCTCCGTCATACAGTTGTCTCTTTGAAATATAAAACCTGTTCTTCAGAATCTTTGTTCATGTTCTGTTTCTTCTTTGAACTATATTTATCAGAATCCCATTGGCTCTGGCTACCTACACCATGACATTCATCTCTTACTGAGACAGAAGAGACAGAGCAACCATGATGTCTTCGTATCTGCTAAAAGGAAGTTTAACAAATGTTCATCAGCTGCAACCACGACCCTGTGCAGCAAGCAGTGCTGATACTAATCAGGTACTCCTTGCAGCACTCTTTAGTTGATGTAAAGCACTGGATGAATATTTCGGTTACTACATATTTGACCTAAAATGCAGTCTAGGTGTGGTTACATACATTCAGTACGAATTCTCTAGCAGTTCTGTCCAGGAAAAAAACCAAAATCACAGAGCAACAGTATCTGTGGTATCTACTTACTGAAAGCAGCAGATCTGCTAATCCAAACCTTAGGGTTTTTTCTCTAACCTGAGAGAACGTTTTCTTCCTTATATTTACTCCCACATAATCAATGCAAATTTCAGTAAGAGCATAGTCAAGTCAGTGTTCAGGGATCCTTAAGAACCTTTTATCTCCTTGCACACTAGAGCCTGGCTGGCAAAAATAGTTCAAGTTCATAAGCATTTTTTCATGTAATTCAAATTAAGTTTAAAAAGGAATTGAGAAATAAAAAAGATTTCTGACTGAACAAGAAGCAGTTGCTATATATGAAGGAATAAAGATATTTTATGTATGTCATGTACATGCTTGTGATGTATTTTTAATGAGAAACTTTCTTTCTTCTCTTTCCAAGGTCAGATCTTAAAATAAATGTTTAGGTTCCTCCGTTCAATTAAAAAACAGCTTAACATTGTCTTTCAGCAAATGCACAGCCCTTAAACCTTCATTCAAAATTTTGTTCTTGCATTTGATTTCAACCACAATGTTGAATATATATGCACTCATAGTGCAGATACTGAACAAGCCTTCCCTCTATACAAATACTGCAAGCTACAACATACCTGTTTTTCCGTGAGGATGACACGGCCAAGGAGCTGATCTTCCAGCCCTTTCATAGTAACAGTAAAGTCAATCACAGTTGTCCTTGCACTAATTTCTGGAGTATAGATAGGATTAGCCAATTTTGTTGTCATATAGAGGGTAAACCCATTCATTAGATCTACCTCCTTGTCACCTACTTTCACCTAAGAAACAGAACATATTACTCAATTTTCCAAAGTTGAATTCAGAAAAAACACTTATTTTATCCAATGAAAAATTTATGAACTCTTTTTTTTTTACATTTTAATTTACACTTTTTAAACGTTCTGCTTAATGGGTAAAAAACCCCCTTCAAACAATCCCATGAGTTCACTGCTCATTTTCTAAGTGCTGTAAAGGTCTGAACCTCGTCAATATTCAGACTACCTGATACCCAGCATCTGTCTCATTGGGTTTTAATTTCATGTTTACAATTCATCTTACTTTGAGTGCTGAACCAGATTTTATGAAATTTTTTTCCAAGATGTTATCTAGAGCAGGATCAAGTTCCTCTCCAACATCTTCAATTAACAAAGGTCGACCAAGGGACAAGCAGTCTTCTATGTGACTTCTGAAGAACTTGTGGTTCATAGCTGTAACCTAGGAAGTTTGATTCACAACACAGCATGCATTTGCAAGCACATAGAAAACAGCATAAAATCTACTGAAACTTAAAAAAATTGTACTCATCCTGGGATATCTACACCAACAATTACATTTTAGGGACCAACACTTGCCTCTGCTGAAATGAAGTTTTGCTTTAAACTTAACAGAATAAGAAATCACATTTCTTTATTGTTATTTACTTGTTTTTCTGCATATCTAACTAATCACTGTAATATCTTAATACCTTTTAAATATTAATGGCTTTATGCTTAGAACACTAATGTGAAGTAGGGAAATATTTATGGAGTTCAGACAGGGAAACAGTGTTACATAGGAGGTCTGATATGACATCAGATGTTGAATTTCCAATTTAGTTCCACCAGTCTTTAAATTGCTAAAAATCACATAGAGTCTTTTTCATTTATTTAAATTTAATATATTTAACATAAATCTTAGAGATGATAATTTAATAGCCTTTCCAGGCATCTATTAAGGTTTGGGTTTTTTACTAGAAAAAAAAGTTAAGGGAGACATGTTTTTAAAATAAATCCACGTCTTGGAGCCAATGTTATTTTTTTTAAAAAGCATGTTTAAAACATCTACAGGCACATTACACAATGTTAAACCAGTATATTATTTAAAAACTAATACTATGTTCTACCACTCTGCATTTTTTGCTTTGTTATACTGTCCATGAGTTATAATGTACCCATTATACAGATACATGTATCTGCCAAAACAGCCTGTTGCCTACATTTTTACTCCAAAGTAAACTGAGGGATAAAGCTAGTGTATGGGGTGACCAACAACATAACCCTAACAAGACCATAGCAAATTACAACATCCCAGGTGTAAAGCCATAATCTAAACACTCGGCTATTTACAGTCTTGACATAACCCTGTTTCTCCTGGACTTTACCGCGGAGAACTTGTCTTCTTATAAAACAGCTGACACCTGAGCCAGGATGTCTAAAATCCCCTAAATGACTGCATTTTCATGAGTAAAACCTTCCTCCGCATTTAGAGACCACATCTGTGCATATTCAAAGGCCTGGAAATTTTGAGAGTCCTCAGCAGCTCAGTAGTTAAGGCCCATCAGGATTCACAAATTTCATATGCTGGATATTCACACATACTGAACACAAGGCAAGCCTGGTAGGCATTTTTCTCTGGCTCATCTGTCAAATGTCACTTGTAGTTTGTGAATAGTGGGAAGAGAGGAAGCTGTATTTTAATCTGCGTCTCCTAGTCCCTGCTTCCGTGAGTACATGATGTAAGATCCTTATGCAATTACTGGATCAGAGAATGGAACCTGTGTGTTCATAGTCCCCTTCTGCAGGATGCACAGGGCAAGTGCAGCCCCTTGGAGGGCACCAATATGGACTCAGTGCTCCTTAAGGGAGGGAACAGGAAGCTGTAGCTTGAAGGACACTAAAATTACTGGGGAAATGGGTCTCCAGCCAGTGCAGGTCCCTAACTGAAGGAGATTCACTGCTGCCTTTCCTGAGCTCAGACTGGCAGCTCTCTGAAATCCTCAGTGGGAGATGTAAGTCTCAAGGCAGGTGGAATGTGAGATACAATTTTCTCTCTATTGTTTCCTGTTCGTTAGTTACACTAGCCTTTCTTGATCCAAATTTAGGCAGCCAAAGCAAGGTCTGATGTAATTTAAAGGAAGCCATGTTATCTACTGTAAGACAGTAGATTTCACACACTCACAAAATGCCTAAACATTTCTCTGAATACCAGTCACATGTTTTAGGGGAGCTTTTCATTGTATTTTTAATAAAGACATCCATTTTCCCAAGATCTTTGAATATTGCACATTAATTTTTTGTTTCTTAGACAATACTGGCTGTTTCCACCAATGTTTCTACACCAATTTTTGAGCATATTCAACTCTGCAGAAACTGAATTTGGTGCGGGATTGAATGCTTGGCCTTTTTTAACAGTTCTAGGAAAAGCATATCTAGGTCAAGCTTTAGAAAGATAAGGCTTTAGCTAATGACATCACCATGGTGACATCTGGATGTCACCATACTTACATTCATTCTCAGTTTCTTTTTCTCATCCATCACTCTCATTTAGAGTGAAGAGAGTATACCATGGTATTTGTGTGATAATCTACAGTTGTAGGACAGACTTGCATTATTAGTAACTCACTCTTTAGTAACATGTTTGATCTGGCCTGAAAATATATTATCTGTTTAGATTTTTATCATAATCCATCTTATCCTTATTGGTGTAACAAAGCATGGAGAGTAGGTTGATTAGAAGGGAGAAAAAAAGAGACAATTTTAAATTAAATAGAAGACTCAGATTCCAAACAGGATACACTGCTAGATAGAAAGTAAGGAAGGGGGATAAATTGAGCAATAAATATTTTTATCACATGCATCTAATCAAGATGCAGTCTAAATTTGGACTTTGCATTTGATATGCCTCAAAGATCACCAGATTTCCATCTTAATTCAGTCTACCATTCTTCTCCAATTCCTCCCTTTTTCTTTTCCCTATTTTCCTCTTAAAATGTTTACCCTAAAATGTTATCACCAAGCGGCACCAGCTCCCTGATCCTGTCTGATCCATATTTTGCAAGTCTTTTACTTCCCTCTTTGTTTCTCTTTGACTATGGTAAGCAATTAAAAGATTCATCATAGAAATAGATATGGCATAACATATCTTTCCAAGCCACTTCACCTTGATATTGATTAAAGGTTCTGTGTCACTCTTTTTTTAACTTCTGCCTAACTGTATATCATAAACACACATCATATAATGTATAAAAAAAATTGTAAATGAACTATTTACCTGAAGTCCATTATTCCTTTCCTTATTTTTAATCCAGGTCTTTCCTTGACCTTGTGGATCAATCAGCAAAGGATATCTAGATGCTTTTGTGACAATAATGCCGTTCTGAATTGAAAGGTCATCGTTTGGAAGACCCTGTAGGTTCCATTCACCCACAGTAGCATTGTCAACAAGCATACCAGTAAGGTTCAAGTTCTAATAGGGAACACGTAATTACAAAATTAGTAACAGGTAGAGTTTAGTATAACCAGGAGTTACACTAAAATGTCTGATGGATGTTTTTTCTTCTTATTCTGATCATAATGCACAATAGAGTGCATTTGGTAGTTACTGCTTACTGTTTCTTTTCTCTAAAGTTCAGTGGCTAAATCACTGCAGTTGGGTAATAACGAAAGTGAATTCTGTCGAGGCTTTGATGTGCATCAAAGAGTTTCAGAAAAACTCTGAAGCCAGTTCAATATCTAATGACAAACTGATTTTGGTATTAGCAAACTCTTTTCCTGCTAGCTTAAGAGGAAGCATCATCTTGCTCACAAGACCTTCCACCTGCTGGAAAGTGCCTTCCAAGTATGTATATGAATACAGGACGGCTTGGGGGAGACTAATAGAAGAAAGAGGAAATGGGCTAAGGATCAACAACGATGAACTATCATGGAAGGTTATTGTTGCTAAGTCAAAACCCTTCAAAGTTTACATATTCTCCTAAAGTTTGATTTGTGCATGTCAACTAACCTGTTTTAGTTTATTCACTATGAAAAGTGACTGACCTCTCAAAAACGTGTATGTGAAGAAAACAGTGCTTAAAATAACAAACCAAGCTCTCCAATTTAGAGAAGTACCTTGCAAAGGATTGAGACTTTTCAAAGAATAAAATTGAAGGTTTGTTTTTTTTTTATTTGCTCCTTACATTTTTCATTCAAGGATCCCTATTTGTAAGCTTTGGCTACAAACATACATGTTTGAAAGAAAGACATGAAAGAAAGAAAAAGCCTGCAAGTCCTGCAAAAATCACATAATTCAGCATCTGAAGCCTAAAGCAAAACTTCAAATACTGTGAGACTTGTGATGCAATCATGGGAGTTACAGATACCCGTGGCTGCAAGACTCCAAAGCCTTTTTACCCCTTTGATTTTTTTACTTCTATAATTAGTGAAGACTCTGAATGAAGCAACAAAAACCATTTTCAGAAGATGAAGAAACTTTAGGAATCCAATTTCCATTTGTGCAAAGGACAGTAAAGCTAACATTTAATAGCCAAATTTTTCAGCAACTGGAATCTAAAACCATATTTAGCTCCTTAAGCAGATGAGTCGGATCTAAATAGCTTTGATTTTTTTCTTATAGCAGCAAGAATTATCAGTCACCCTGCAACTCTGAAACTTAGCTAATGCCTAACACATAGATAACTAATTTTAAATAGCTCTTTTTAAATTTTTATCCCTAAATCACTCATATGGTCAGTTAATCTGTGACAAAGTAAGGCAGATGTCAAGCCTTTTGCTTGAACTGCAAAGCTGCTGTCTTTCCTGTGGTGTGAAGTATCAAGAAAGGCCCATATGCTGCCTTCCGTGAGTAGTTAATTCACTCAAAAAAATTAAAACTCTCTTCCACCCACTATCATTGAAATCATAATTCTGTCTTTAATGGGAACTATCTAAACAGAACGGTAATTAGGTTTTGAAACTCGCTAATTATGGTATTCTCCATGTAACCCAGACATGGGGCGGGGGGAGAGAGGCAAGGGAAGCAGCACAGACACAATCAGCAAATATTCCTCAAATTTTCAAGGATGGAGCTAAGTAGTAATGTGGTCAGAACACCTTCATAGAGGTAGAATTTTAGTTCTTTATGTCTTGCTTTCTAACGACACTATACATCCAGTTTCTTGTCCTTAAATGGTAAGAATCTTGATAGATATTCCCCAAGGTAAGCAGCTTTTAAGAACATTTTGCACGCTGAATTTGAGAAAGAGCCTCCCTGGGGTGAATGTATGTAGGATAACTCCCATAAGACACTGGTAAACAATCTTGCCTGAAATTGCACAGTTCCTGGTACTTTATTAATAAATCCATCTTGGCCTTACATATTTTTTTATAATCAGGAGCTTTCAAAGACCTTTGCTGGGTAAGTCAGAATAATTAATCTTTGTAACTCATAGCATAAATTAGGCCGGACTGTGCGGTTCACTCTGTCAGGTCAAGGTTAATCAGCATTACAAGAAGCATTATGCACCACCTAACCTAAAAAATAATTAAAAAGATTCATGTCTCTTGCAAGGCAAAAAGTAAGGTCAGGATAGAGCATGAATGCTTACATTACTGTATGGAATCTTCTTGTTGTCCATCTCTTTCTTCCACAGTTGGAGCAGCAAATTCCTGTACTCCTGATTGAAAGGTCCAGAGTAAGAGAGAAATCCAGTGGCCAGAAGAACATTCCCCACCAAATCAATAATCTGATGTTGAAAGTTTTTGCTGCTTGCTGTCCAACGAAGCTGTACATAAAATATTATAAATAAGTTAGCTTAAGCAGACACAAAACTATCGGGAACAATCTAACTTAAGAATGTATTTCTTTCTGGTAAATAACTTTTCTTTGAACCAAGAGTATTTTTGACTTTAAATCATTCTTTTCAGAAGTAGAAGTTTGCTTGGGAGTGATGCGACCACCTGACCTTGTGGAGAAAAAGCATCTTTGTCAATAAGTTGGCCAAACCAGTAAGAAGTATGTTAAAGGAGGAATGAAGTCTGGGAGCCAGCATGACCAACAGTCATGTGAAGAAGTGGAGGACCCGGTTGCCAATCAAAATGTGTGGGTGGTATAAACAGTAGGGACCTCGTTATCAATAAAACAGTGTTAGTGGAGCACCACCCTAAGCATATCCACATAAACAAAGAAGTGCCCATCAGACAGAAAGATGGGGACAGCTTTCACACTGTTTATATGACATTAGCACAGCTGTGCACCTCTCTGAAGTGCTTGTACATGAATTTGCACAGCACGGAGAACAAGCAAGGATTCTGCATGTCGTTGCAGAGCCACGATGTCATGTGGGACCATGGGGACATGGTGGGAAGACTTCCACAACTGGGGAGCTGCAGCAGCTGCATACAGGCTTGTTAGGAAGGACCAGCTGGGAAGGTGAGGAGTTTTCTTTCACATATGAGCGATTGCAATGCATGGAGTTCTGCATCTGAGACTCGAGGACGGACAACATGCCAGTTGAGAGCTTATGGATCAGCATCACAGCGCACACCAATGTGGGTGATGTGCGTGGTTGTTACAGACCATGTGATTAGCAAGAAGTAGATCAAGCCCTTTCTAGACAGCAGGAAAAAACCTTGCATTCACAGGCCCTGGTCTACACAGGGGACTTCAACCACCTGATATATTCTGATAGGACAACACAGCAAGATACAAGCAATCCGGGAAGTTTTAAGGAGGGCATTGAAAAAAATTCTGAGCACAGCTAACTGAGGATCTAATGAGAGAAAGGCAGCTGTCTGAACTTCAGACTTGCAGACAAGAAAGAACCAGTCAGGGATGTAAAGTTTGAGGGCAGCCTGGCTGAGAGAATTGAGATTGTTTAGCCTCCAAAACAGACAGTGCAGGGGGGATTTTACCTATGTGTACAAATACCTGATGAGAGGGTGTAAAGAGGAAGATGCCAGATTCTTTCAAGTGGTACTCTGAGAAAGGACAAGGGGTAAGGGACACAAATTGGAATATAAGAAACTTGAATTAATCACACAAAATATGCTTTTTTTACACTGAAGAGGTTGCCAGTGGAAGTTGTGGAATCTTTGGAAATATTCAAAACCCAACTAAACAATACCTTGAGCAACCTGCTCTATTTAACCTTGCTTTGAATGGAGGGTGAGGGTGTGCATTTTGGGTTATATGATCTCCAGAGGTCCCGTCCAATCTCAATTATTCCAAGATTCTGCAATTTCACGAATATGATTTTCAATATACTTAGAAAATAAAAAATAATTAATTAAATAATATTTTTGTTTGCTCTTCCTCTCCAGATTTCTGTTCCATTCCAATCACTCTGCGTGCAATCCTGGGCAGGACCTATATGTTTCAAATTTAGAAAATACACCCTTAACCCAGTGTGAGTTTAGCCCAGTGCTCCAAGTGTCATATATAGTCTTTAAACTTTTTGTCTGAATTTTCAAAAGTAGAATGGAACAACAGCTCTTATGAGACCTCATATCTGAAGGCTTCAGAAAACCCACAATAAGGCATTGTAATTTCCTATTTTGGTGTTGCTCTTAAGTTTAGAATTTCACTAAAAAAATATGATAAAGCATCTAACATTTTTGACTGATTTATTTTGAAGTGCAGCTGTGCAAAGAAATGGTGAAGTCCTAGCCTTGCAGGACACAGTGGTTGAAGTCAAGACTCTTATCAATTTTGATTTTGTGTGAAATCAACCAAGGAATTAACAAGGCAAATAATCAGAGAGGAGTATCCTGCTTCCTCTGAAAACCTTCAGGCTGAAGACAGAAAAATCTGCATAGGAAAGGTAAATTTCAAGCTCAGTGCAGAGGATAACAATCAGCCCATAATTCTGTAAAAGGTTCCAATACAAGTCCGAACTTCAATTATAATTCAGGAAATTAGCCAAGCTTCAAATTTGTATGCTTGTATACTTGGTGAGAAAAAGAGTGTAACCCTTCTTATAAGTATTTTAGGGCAATTATTTAGGTTAAGCCTAATTCCTCTTCTTACTAAAGCTAAAAGGAATTTGGCTCCTTGGTTTTAAATCTGAACTTTATCCTAATACGAGTCATATGATACAACATAAATCTTCATATAGAAGAAGTAACACAAGAAATTGTTTTACTTTGTTAGATACATTAACTTCAAGCAAAATAACCATACATATAACTAAAAAAAGTGTCCTATAATATCGAGGTGTCACCACGCCTTGAATTTCTTGAGCACTGTTAATGATCATTATGAAATATTCTCAAAACTGCCCACCTACTTTGTGTGGAAACCCACCTTTTCTCCACCTAATCCTTCAATCAGAGCTGTGGCATTTTTCATCTTCCTTCTGCACGCCTCAGCATCATCAAGCAAGGCCTGCTTCTCTTTCATAGCAGCATCATACATGGCTTGTACCTCATCCAGTTCCATTTGCTTCTCATCTAGCTGGAGTTGTGCACTATTCAGTTCCATTTGTGCAGCTGCAAGTCTTCCCTCTTGCAAAGCTAAATTTGCCTACACACATTAAGAAGTAAAGAGTAGTTAATTCCTGTTATTTGGCAAGAGCAAATGACATTCATGTCATTGCACATACTGTACTGTATTGGGTACATTTAAAAACTACACATATTTATAATGACAGGACTTTTTTTCTTTTCACTTCTGGAAGAGAAGCATAGCATTGAAGTTATTCAAGGCAACCCTAAAATGTTTCAATAATATTTTCAGAATGATCTATTAATCACACAATGACCAATGATTTTAAATCACAATACACTTGAAATAGCTCTATACTAGATACATGAGGCAACCTACACAATGCTTTCTGTAATATATTCTCATTGTAAAAGAAAACTAGGATTGGTCTCATTGATTATAAAATAATAATAATGATAACAAAAAGTACTCTTCTCTCTTTTTCCATCAATTACTTCTACAACAAATATATAACGAATGCATTTTTTGCTCCATTGGAAAGTAAAACTCTACAGACTTTTCTCACATCTCCATATAAATTTGCATGACGAGTTATCAGTCATTTAAATGTGGCCTCTTAACTTTTATATTCCTAACAGCAGGGAAAAAAAATATTCTGTGAACTCAGAATGTATTTCCATATATATGTTTGCAAAGGATTAGAGCCTGACAAAGTTCTTATGAAATTCACACTTACAGATAAAGGTTGCTTCCATTTACTCTGAATATTTTAAAAACTTGTCTAAATATCATGTATCTTATTTCTATTTTTTCTTTTATAAGAGTTATGAAGACAGAAACCAAGAATCTGTAAAAACTGTTTTATTACAAATATGAAATTTGACACTCACATTACATGACACTAGAAGAGTAACAGTACAAGGCATCTCTGGGGTAACTCTTAATGAACATATCAAAATATGTTAAAATCAGCAAGTTCTTCTTACTTTGCTTGGCAGGGGGGGGGGGAAATAGAGAGAAGCCAAGATTGGATTTTTACATCTAGGCATAGCAAAAGAAGCAGCATTAAATCTGGTATATCTCAAAAGATGGGCCTGTGGGCAGGGAATTAGAGAAGTGCACATGTACTAATCATAAAGTAGATTACCAGTATTTATGCACATGTATGTTGTATACATGTATATTGGATACAGGTAAATCACATGTATATTAGTAATCTAAGTATATGTAGATAGTATATGCTAGAGAATAGCACAGTTTCACTTTACTGAGCCACCTTGTCTGTTGATAGATCCTAGAGATAAAAAGATATTTCAGAATCGAGATAAACCAGTAAAATGGCTGTTCACAAAATTTCCATCATGTAAGAATGCTGAAATATTTTTACGTCACTGTTTATCAAAGAGCACATTAAACAGCATCTCCTAGAGATAAATATTGTTAAATCAGAGAGTCTTGTTCAAATCCAGATAAGCAGATTTCAGAACCACTACTATTATTTTTTGAATCTTGGACTATCAGGAAAAGTTTAAACAGGAAAGAAGTTTTGAGGAATTGATGTACTGTTACTGTGCCCTGCACCAGGGGAGAGGTGAGAAGGGTGAGGTAAAAGAGAGAGACACACACAGTGTAAGGCTCTTTCTGGATCTTAATAGGAAAGGCCCAACAACAAATGGTTTAATAAGATAACTACTTTAAAAAGATTCATGAGAAGAAGGCAAACATAGATAGTGAGTAAACTTTATATCCCTTCAGGTGCTGGGTACCCAGCAGCATCAGACAGACTCTGGACAGTTTTTCCCATGGCATCCCGAGCAGACCAGATCCTGTCCGTGGAGAGAATACTCTCTCTTTTGGTCATTCAATCTATTATAAACTCCTCTTATTATTCTGTCTTATTAAAGCAGTTACCTCACTAAGCCATCTGTTGTCAGGCCTTTCTTAGTGAGACCCAGAAAGTGTCCTACACTAGCCCTCTTCTATCTCCTCCCTGCCACCTTCCCCACTGCAGAGCACTCTCAAATTTTCTGAGGGTTAAAAATGGGAGTAAAACAACATTATGACCTATTCTTTCAAACCCAGCCAACAAATAGTGAGGTTACACAGCAAATAAGATCCTTGGAGGGTCGGGAAGAACAACCTAGGGAGAACAGCTGGAACAACACAGAACTTACACCTGGCTGTATGTATTCATATTTTACTTTGACATTTATCACAGCAGGATGCAAACTTCAATGGAAAAAGATGAGCACGTGAATTCCCAATATATATGAGCAAGGATGTCTTGTAAACATGAGAAGCAGACTTCTGTGCAGCAATAAGCTATCCAGAAATGTGAAAAAGATTGCTAAAATAGATTTCCCCATTCTTAAAAGCTCTTAAAAGGCTATCAGCCTTTAAGATGTGGCAACAATGAAAAAATATTACAGATGAATACAAAGAAAAAATATATTGTTTTATAATATGAAAAAAACCCACCAAAATTATTTACTTAAGACTTTATGGGTTCTCTAGAAGATGCCTTATAATCAGAAACTATTTTACAGACAATTTAACTAAAGTTCTCAGCCAATTTTAGGGTAACCATAACGAAGTATGAGGCATTTTAGTATTAGTTTGATTTGCCAGTTACTTAATCATATGTGATGAATAATGGTTGGTTGCACAAGAATGACAGCTAACATAGCAGGATGACCAACCTATGTGATTCCCAAAGGCAGAAAGACTACTTGTTTCACATTACCGTTTGAAATCATCACTATATGTTCTCTCCCTGTTTTGTTTTTTTTTTAAACTAGACTTTTCAAAATTCTATGGGTACAAACACAGCTTTTGTGTTGACATCACTGGCAGTTTGGCTGGCAGCTTCCTGTGTAGGGCTTTGCCATGAGAGCAGGAGGCAAGTTCTGCTGCCAAAGAGAATCTTCTGCACAAGAAGACTATTACAGATGCCAGCAGCTTCATGCAAAGATTTCCAGCCAATAGAAGGCAGGAAGCAGGAAGAAGGCAGGAATGTATTTCCCAGCCACAAAGAACCACTGCAGCCTTTCTAATTTTAGTGGCATTGCTATGTGAACAAGCTTCACACCCTTCATTTCACCCCTTTGAGTCACGCAGCAAAGCAAGGAGTCACAATTTGTTCCAGTTGGATCCAGTATGAAAGCCTGAATAAATGGATTTTATATGAATGAATCATGAGGATTAGAGGCATGAGATCCACATTCTTACCTGCGCTCCCAGAGAGGTGGGGCTACACTAGAACATGCCTAGGCTCAAGTGAGAACAGCAGATTTGGCCTTTCCTTGCCACTGGCATTTTGGAGAACCAGATAGGCAATCCTCTACTCCAGCCAGTGCCTCTACCTGCTCTCTGCATCAGTCTGCACGGGGCAAATATGGAGACAGTACCTGTGCCAACAAGTACTAAAGGCCACAGGCTAAATAGTTAAACAGCTGTTTTGCCTTCTTCCAAGTTGTCCTCAGAGAGGACTTCACAGCAGGTGGTAAGGTGATCCTGCCCCTTTTAACCTTTTTGTGTTCCACATAAGACCAGAACAAATAAACATGTAATTAGAGTCATGCTATAGATTTAAATGAAACATGTCCAGGACCTTTCTCTGGCACTGAGGTTAACTAGCATAAAACAGCTCACTTTAAGCTCTCCAAGTCTCTAAAACAGTGTGATTGCATCCAAACAGCTTTGTGGAAACGGCCCTTGGACCAGGCTAGCTCCTGAAAGGTGCCCCGAGATTGCTGAGAAAATGCTGCTTAGCCAAGACCAAATTCACACCAGGGATCATTATAACAATTTAACAGGGCAGATGATCACTTTCCAATGGCTAGAAAAATTCACTAGTACTATTTAATTTATTACTATTGACATAGCCGTTAAGTTTCCCTGTGATTCATTGCAAACTCAATTTTGCAAAGTACTGAGCATATCTGACCCTGATCCAAGAAGGCAGTTCAATAAAAGTGACTTCTCCAACTAAAAAAAAGGCTGATACCATTTAATTCTACGCCTGCTCTTGAATGGAACGCCCAAACCAACCCCAAATCACTCTGAAGAGCAGCTGCTGCTCAGTAAATTCAGGAAATGTTACTAGGAGAATCCATTGAAAAAAAAAAGTGGCCACAACTTTAGAGTTCACTACAGATAAGAAAGATTTGGAGCTTTCGTAGCACTTCTCATGTTTAAAGAATTTTCATTTCATTGTTCTTACAGTCCATCGAGCACTCACTGCTGCTGGACTAGGCCAGAAGGCTTCTTGCACTTGGACGCTGTCACTCTGCTCCTGAGCCTCAGGGGATGTGCTGAGTGATCATCTTTGCCTTTTGCTTCAGTCCTGTTCTGGGCAAATGGCATCTGGCTGAAAGCTCTTCATGGAGTGGCAATCTCAAAAATGCTCCTGTCTTAGATTGCTGCAGATTTTTCCTATTGACACTCCAGTGGTTTTATACCAGCTTTCTCAGATATTCAACATCATGATACACTTGTATCCACCATTATTAAGGGAAGCATTGTAAAAGAGGCAAACACATACACAGGATTTGCAGACATTCCAAAACCAACGTTTTCACCTCACTGGTTGAAAACCCCCAACCAACCAACCAACCAAACAAACAAAAAAGAAAAAAATACCTACATGTGCATATGCATACATATTTACACATGCAAACATATCCATGCAGAGTGACATTAATAAATCTTGGCCTAACTTTCTTTGATATCACTGACCACTCTTTGGAATTAAAATAACCTTGGAAAGGCACAGAGATCATGTCTATTACCTGCTTTTCACAGTCTCTACTAGCCACTGAAAGACTTTCCCTATTTTTCCAAACTTTTCTGTTCCATTACATGTCCTGCCTTCATTCTGTTTTGTTAAGTGATCTAATCCTCTCCTTCATCCCCCAGAGCATATGATCATTCCACAGTTACTGTGGGCCTTGAATTCAGAGTTGTATGCTTGTTTTCCTGCCCAGTGGGCATCACTTTGGCAAGGACTAACTTATTTAAACAGACAACTATCAAATTTCAACACTCCTTGACTATTACCTCTTCCTCAAGTGCAAATTTCCTTTTATTGTCTGCTGTGGTTTTTAGTTCAGCGTGGAGACAAGTGAAAGTAGAAAAGGCAATAAAGTCTCATATTTAAAGCTGAGTTTGACAGGGAGAATCCTCAATATCAAACAGAATTTATAAACTGTAGACAAATTTCCCTTGATCATCATAACAGGCCTAAGGAAAACTTAATTAAAATCGCAGGAGACATCTCTAAGGGAAGTTATACTCCTATACAGAGTATTTTAATTGGGGGCTAACAGAATCACAACAAAAGTCAGGGCTTCTCCATTCTGTTGTTATATTCTTCCACTGTTGGATAAATAGCAGATGCTGTTTCAAAATTCTCAGGTTAATCCAGCAGGTTTTTTACTAGGTAGCAAGCTAGAGAGGAATGGCTCACCCTCGTGCTGAAGGTTTATGGGAAAGTCACACACATTGTATGATAAGCAACTACACAGCATTGTATTTGCAGGCAGCATTTCTCTGTTTGATCCTATCTAATGACCCTTGGGCTGCAGGCCACATATCTAAAGAATGTCAGTATCCATTCCTAGGAGTGAGTTAATTTTTGTACACTATATTTACTAAAATATAAGTCACTATTAATTAGTTTTTACAAGTTGTCATATTTAAGGCAAACAAGGCATGAGCCTCACTTAAGATGCAATTTAAAAATATATTGGTTCGATTTTGCAGCTGTTGAAGGGGATTTATAACCTAGAACAGCCATTAGGATAAAGCAGCTTGATTAATTCTTTCAGTAAACCTGCTTTTAGCACTGGGCAAATCAGCCTGTGCCAATACTTTATGCAGTTTAATTGTACATTTACTTTCAATTATTTTCTTAGCATCACTCCACTGCTTCCTGCAATATCTCCTGCATACTTCAAACACCTTCTCCCTCCCTCTATCATTTGCAGTTTTTAAAATATTTGTGACTGTTGCTATACAGTGACAATAGGCACCACTTTTCCAGGAAATGTATGTTTCGGTTTTTATCAGGTACAGTGTGACAAGAATGCAAATACTTGAACACAAAGTTAAATTTATACATAGTCCTAAAGTCAGATATATTCAAATAAAAACTGCAAGAGCACTTTTTCAGCTTTCAGAATTGCATTTGCATACAAAGCCACTATTTCCCCTAGGTCTTGCTCTCTTTTATAGCTCTCAATAGCAAGATTTCAAATTCTGTTTTCATTAGTGAATATCCCATTATTTGAAAGGGGAATAGCTACTTATATACCACAGAAATATAGCCTTCTCTATCTGCTACTTGAATAAAAAAATATGCTTTTAATGAATTTGAATCAGATCTGTCTAGGTATAGTAAAAGATTATGCCAAGAGTTTTGAACATACCATTGATACAGTGGCTTATTCAATAAGAAACTGAACATAAGTACAGCAGAAGCATAACTGATTGAATGTATTTCTTCAGAAAAGAGTCATAAAAATCCCTGTAGAAGCAGTGATTATAAATCATTATATAAATATTCAAAGCCCTTTTTTTCAATATGCTCACAAATGAAGCATTTCCAGGACAATAAAGTTATCTGTAGGAATGCAGACAGCAGTAGCTGATCCCTTTTACTGTAGTTCAGCATTACAACAGAATTCTGTGCTCAGTGACCACTTGTTAGCTATGTACTCTTGAATGTAGCAGTTCAAAACTCCAAAATTTTTTTAGAGAGAAGAATTCCAGCTAAATTCATTAAAGAATAGTTCTGTGCCAAGAATGGTCTCTCCTCTCCCAGATTCTACCATGAGCACAGTGAGTAGGCTCCTTTCCAGGCCAGTAGGACTGAGGAGTTTTCTTGAAGCCAGAGTACCTGGCATCAAGTCCAGAACAGAAAGGGTATCATTATCTCCCACTTACAGCTAGCCAGGCTCTATAAAGAACCCATTGAAAAATGACTGTGTTACACAAGTAACAAATGTACCAGAGGGTAGCTGTGTAAGGGGAAAAAATTGGCTGGACGTATTTAAGCTGTGTATGCTTGACTTCATAACTGGATGTGAAGAAATAAGAATCTCTTGTAACTCATGATCTTTTTTAGCCAAAATAACACAACCTTTTTTCCACTCGACTATATTCATCCCTAAAAAAAAAAAAAAAAAGAGCAACAAGAAATACCTTAAGAGGAAGAACTTCTTTATTAATACCATAGAAGTAAGCCATTGCTTGCGTCCATGAGCAAAGACCTGCTACATTTCCACACACTTTTTTAGCAGTCTCAAGATTATAATCCTCCATATCCAAATAAGGCTCTAAAAGTTCCACAGTTTCTCCTGTAATTGAGTCCTAGTCAACAGAAAGGAAAAATTATTTTGTAAAATGGACAATAATGTACAATAAGGTCTGCTTCACAGAAGCATTTTTATTTTTAACATCATGGGGCTATCACTTCTTACACTTCTTACCCCTAAATTTCACTCTTATAAAGGACCGATTAGTAGTTTTCTGTGAACTTGTGAAAATAAGTACTAATTCCATTGCAACAGGTTGACTTGAGTTGCCATTTAATATCCCTGTTTGACCATAAGATTTACAGACATTACTTGTACCCATAGTTCCATCACAATTTAAGGTGATCTAAGTTACTGTTGCTACAACACTGTACCTTCTTTCCCTTCCCCCTCAACCAGATGTTCTTGCCCCATCTTTAACACCAATCACCAATGCTCAGCGACTTAGTTTGGAAGCTACCATAATAGCACATCATAATACCGTAGTGACAGAAATGTAAGTCAGTGAACTACTGATTATTTTATTTCTAGTCTAGTTCCAGGAACAAGCTCATCATGGCATCAGACAGGCACCGATGTGAACACAGCTAAGGGAGTCAAACATGGAGTTTTAGGAAGGAAAAGGGTGAAACTGCAAGGCACTGACTTCACTTCACTGGCACTAACCCTTTTCCTTAACCTTAAAAGAGATTTCTTTCAGCTGTTATTCTAATATCAGCTTTGCTTTTATCCCCCTTTCACAATCTGTTGAGAATATGAAAAGCCAGATCTTTGATGATGGTCGTTAATCTATAATTATGTAAGTGTCAGAAGAAAATGGAATTCATCTCCTTCAGCAACGTAGAGAGTAGAAGAGCTTATACAGAGTAACAATGGTTGGTTAACAATAGAGGTGTTAAGAATCTTCCTTTATTTTTTTTTTTTGCAAAGTATTAATGCCTTTCTTTTAATGCATCTAAAAATCAACCACCATTCATACTGTCAAGCAATTTACCCTTTTCCTGTTTTCTGCATAGCAGAAAGGGCTGCCTTGTCTGATCTCTAGCTACTCTACTAACAAAGACATTCACTATATTATTCCCAAGATCAGCCAAGGTGATGTTTTCATTATGATCATCTACTAAAATGTATAATAGTGCTGGACAAACATATTGCCTTTTTTTTTCCTTCTACTCAAAATTATGAGCAAGCAAGCTGGTAAAGGTGAAGCAAAGGCCAATCAGCAATGGCCTAAATCTCTGTTCAAAATCATGGAAAATGTCACACTTTTCCTTTAAAGTAATGAATTTTAAACCCAAAGAACTACTACATCCACTAATTTTCATTGCCTAAAAAATCAGGAAATAACAAAAATCTCACAAACAAGTAAGCAGCGTAGTCTATTCAGAACTCCAAACATAATGAGCTTTCTTGTCATATATACTCAGAAATGAGACAGAAGGACAGGATGGCAAGTACCCCATCAGGGACAGAAGTAGTGTAGTATTCTATACCACATTCATCAGTATTACTTCCTGCAAGAACTTGGTCCCACAGAAGTTGTTCTGACTCCTCTGAGTAAAGTTAAATGTGTTGCAAACTACCAGCAGGAATACATATACTATTAATAAGTCCCAAAACTGGAAGCCTCATTAGAGAGAAGCTCGAGTAGGGAGTGCATAATTAGTCTCTGCTATCTTTAAACTCATTTCCTCTTTCTGTTTAGTGAAGATAGCACTTTGAAAAGTGACCAGACTGACAGCCCCAGGAAGAAACTATCTGCAGAGGTAGTGCAAGTTTCCACATGGTGCCTCAACATTATGGTTCCCTGGGAGAAATGGCTCTTGGGGATAGTGAGAATGATCTTTACAACAAAAACCCTCCAGCAGCTTAGAAAAGGGATAAGCCAAATGCCCAGCTGAAATAGATTTTAAAAAAAAATCAGTGTACAAATGAAAGAGTATGTTCCACAACATTGCAGAAAATTCAGGTTTTGCTGAAATCTGGTCCAGCTACCTGTGACATCTTTCTTTCTTTCCTTACAGAGAATTTTTCCTTGTCTCACAGTTCAGTGAATCTTGCCATAAAAAAAGACAAGGTTATGTCCTGGAAGAAATAAAAACCTGTGTTTGCTTTAATTTTTCTTAGAGTTGATATTAAGGTTCTCAGATTATACTTCATTTTCTTACTTTTCTAGTGAAAGAAGCCCAAAAGTTCCCAAATATGTCAGCATTTTTCCTGACAGGATGCTCATTTTCTTCTGTATTTCCTGCTACCTCCCTACCAAAGTGAAGACAGAGTTCTAGAGCGCCTTATAGGCAAACAGGCCTGGTAATGCTGGAGAAGGTGAGCCATTTTAAAAATCAAGAGTGGGCCCTTCCAATGCAAATTCTTACTTAGAAGCAGGAACTGACTGCATAGATATAACACTAAGATTCTCAAGATTCGGTCTATTGCTTGGAATACTTCTGTCTGCCATCAAACTGTGTGGCCCAGGATAAAATTGCTGAAATAATTAACCATAAAAATAAACAGGAATAGAGTCACAAAGGTGACTATAGGTACATGAAAGCCTGATCTGTTTCAAACTACCTTTATGGTAGAAGGCACTTTGATGCGAACTCTGAAGATAGTTATAGGAGCAGTAGTGCCCCTATTAACTTTCCTACCTTCTGAAAAGTAAGCAACATGCTAAGAAATCCTGAATTATTCATGAGCTTCTGAGCCTCAGTCCATGATGGCTTTACACCTGGGCGTTCTTTATCTAGTGTTACCGCATCTATTTTTCTTTGGAATAAAAGTAGCACACAATCCATGATCCGCATTATCAAGTGAGGAGGTTTACCCAGTTTGCGAACAGTTGCAATGTCAGAAGGTTTTATTGTCTGAAAAATCATAAAAGAAAATAGTTCATTTATTTAACCATTGACTCAATTGCAAAGAATGATGTTTTTCTTGGAGAACTGTATATGTAATGCAATTATTGCAGGTTTGCAAGTCACTCAGATGCACTTCCACAGAAAGTCCTTAAAGATAGTACCACTCAATAATTGCTTTACTACCCAACAGTAGAGTACTGTCCATCTTACCTCTTCACCTCTTCAGTTTTCAAGTTTTTTCTACAAGGATTTTTAGGCCAGTGCTAGTTCTTTCAATCTTCCCCCCCCCACCTCCCCCAAGTCAGAAGCATTAACCATGTTATTACAAATAGGAATAATTAACTACAAGCATGTTCAGAATATATTTGATTCTGACCTGCAGGGCTGCCTCAGCTTCTTCCAGTGCAGGTCTTGCAGCTTCAAGCTTCTCTTCTGCTGCTGCTTTATCAATGGCAATGTCATCCACAATAGCCTGAGCCTTGTCTTTTACTTTTTGCACCTGCATTTTCACTTTTTCGGCAGCATGGGCTTTCATAGTTACTTCTAATAAAACTTCATCAGCTTTTTTTGAAGCTACAGCCAAATCTTTCTCCTTCATAGCCAACTCTTCGGAGAGCTGATTTACTGAAAGCTCAGCTTCCATCAGTTTTGCAAGACCTGTGGTGGATCAATCTTCTTTTAGCAATAGCAAGACTTATTGAGAGAGAAATGGTGAAGCAATGGGGATATTCAAAACAAGTCACTCAGATTTCTATTTAAAAACACCAGTGAGTTGGTCCCATTTGTTGAACACCAAAATTAAGCAGGAGTAATATTTAATTTTTCTTTTCTTCAAAAGGTTCTTCAGAGGGAGTAAATATGAATATTTACTTACCTTCTCCCCGATTTACTTTTAGCATGCTTAAATGTGAAAACTGGGATCTTAGTAGTTCCTTCACATGCATACATGCAGGTATTTCAACTGCTAACTAACAATCTGAACATTCATAAAGTTCATTGAAACAAGACCTCTGCATATTTTGTAATCACACACAACACAGCTGAAAACATATGAGTCTGCTTCCAAATGAAAGTGAGTTCACAATTTAAGTCCATACTTTTAAGTTCTTTTATTCGGATTATTTTCACCCTTTTAAAAAACGAACAAAGAAACAAAAATCAAATAGATTTTACAGTACCTGTTCTCATGCGTTCAGACAAACATCCAACACTGGCAAACTTTTCTTTGTAAATAGCTTTGTAGCCTCCAATGAAGGACAGGTAAGATTTTGGTGTCACAAATGTTCGTCGTCTATATCGTTCGAAATATTCAACACACTTTTCAGCTACAATATCTTGAATTGTTCCCATGGTGTGAACAACACTCTGTTTCACTTCCTCTGTACACTCAATATTGTAGGAAGCTAAAAAATGCTGTGCAACTGCTACAAGAGCATCTTTAGGCCAGCGCTGGAACCAGTCCATGGTACAGCCTGAAATCAGACCTGGAAATTTTAGTGCACGAGTTCTGAATTTTTCCCCAACAGGAGAAAAACAAAGAACCACATGCAGGTTATTCCGAACTCGAGCAAGAAAGTAATTATAAAGATTTTCAGCAGTGGGACTACGCCTTGGGTACTCCTTCTTCATGTCTGGTATCAGGTCTTGTGTGATTTCACCTATTTCATCTCGTGCAAAAAGATTTGAGACTTCACCTGAAGCCAAAACATTGTTCATGTACTCAAGAAAAGATTCATCTCTGACTTCGTTGTCTGTGAATATAAAGACAACGCCCTTTCCTTTTTGCCCAGCAGTACGGTACAAGATTTTCAGATCATCCAAAAGGTTGTTGGTGGCATACGTTCTGGAATAATAAATTATTAAAGGAGAGAAAAAGAATTACAGACCATTTTAGGAGATATCTATCATCTGGAATAGCTTCCTTAAGGGAAGAAAAGAAAATAGAAAAAAAAAATTATACCATATTTCCTGGTTGCATTTTTTAAGTTTTGTTCTTAAACATTTCCCCAAAGTGAATACTCAGTAACATAAATCATGTGAAAGGAGGTGAAATCAACAAAATAACGTGCTGGAAAAAATGATGGTGAGAGCAATACTATGTCTAAGGTAATTATAATGCTGCTTTGCATTCCCACATTTGCAGATGTAAATTCTTTATTGGAAATGTAGGTTAATACAGCTAGATTAAATTGTCAAGCAGGTTTTGATACCTGTAGCCATTATGTAAATATAGCTGGATTATCTTTTGAAGATATTGAGAGCAGGTTAAAGGAAATCATTAAGAGATAAGAGAAAACAATATGGAGGTGTTTATTGTGGGGTTTTATCGTATTTATGGTTTAACTAAAATCAAGCCCCAGAAATGGTATTTGAACGTTATCACTTGGGCTGATCAACTCTGCTGAAAAAGGAGACCATGATTGGTTCTGTCATTATTCCTCTTATAGCTAGTGCACACAGGTGAGATTCAGATGAAGTCCATGTAAATTCAACCACAGATTTCAGATTGTGCAACATAAAATGAAGCAAAGTAAGGTTAATAAAATGGCAGATTTTGACTTTAGCAAATTAAAGCTGAAATTAGGAACCTCTTTGCTTTGAAACAAGTCCAAGAATCTCTTTAAAGTCCTAAGTAATTCTTGCAATACACGCATGACCCATTCTTCACTATTTGAGAACCTCTTTTTTTTATATTCACTATGCCATATAGAAAATGTCCCAGTTCTCTTCCAGCTCCATCTTACCTCTGCTCTATAAATACTCCTAATGCAAGCACTGCAGAGCTTGTAAAACAATCTAGCTCTTCAGTTTGCATGTGTCAGCTACAGTTTTTACAGTGATTTGTGGTATTCTGGTAAGAAGATAAGAATTTCTCTCCAGTGCCAGAATAGCAGCCTATCTAATTCAATAATCTTAACACCAGCAATGTGAAATGATACTTAGAGAGAAAACATGAGCCAGCATCCACTTTTCACTGCTCATTCCATTCTTCCCCTCTCCATATTCATTGCCAGTGTATGAAGAATGCTAAAAAGTATGTCCATCTTGTCCTCTCAGTGTCCAGTTATGAATCTGCTGATATTGTGTTCACAGCCTCCTGTGGCAAGTTACAAAAGCTGACTATCTGCTTTAAATACACACTTTCAGCTACCTGTTTTTAGCTTGCTTCCAGTTAGCTTCAGCAAATGAACTTTTCCTAAGCGACTGAAATATATATATTTGCCTTATTAATGCATTTTGAATCTTGCAAGTCTAGGGACTCTGTGACTCTTCATTGTTTTATTTCCCTCCTTATTTTGTTCCCTCTGTTCTTTCCTTCTGCTTCTGGGACACATGAGGAGATCGTGATACCTCTCTCTTTCTCTTTCCTTTCACCAGAAATCTCATATCATTATTCACAGACCTGATATATGTTTCTAAGGAATATTTCTCAGCATGTTAAGTAGTTTGCAAAATGAAATACACTCTGCTGGTCCTTATTGCTTATCACAGTAAACCCTACGTCAAAAGAGGAAGACAGTAGTTACTCCCTGTCCCTTCAAATTTCTATTAATTACTGAATTTCAGCACTGCAAAATATAAAGACATTGATAGCAGTTGTAACAATACGGTTGCACTACATGAGGATCTACAGAAAAAATTACTATTTCCCATGGTCCATCAGCATTTGCCTATTATGCAGCATATACCAGAAGATTATTCCATGTTATTTTTAGTGCAAAATTGTATTATATTGGGATATCACAAAGGTGCATTGCAGACTCAAATGCCCAAGGAAAAGCATATTTTGTGTCAATAGCATAAAGTCAGAAAAGCAAAGACCCAGGGTCTGTCATCTACAGACTGTGCATCTGCACAGACACTTTTGATCCGAAATGTAGTTTACAATGAGGGATGAAATGTTTGAGAGGTTTGCATTTCTTTAAGTTGATTGCGAGACATTTATTTCTATGGTAAATTAAAGAGCAAATGTCTATGTACGCTGCACTGTGTTACCTTGTTAAAGTAATCTGAAAGCTCTCATATCCAGCAATACATGTTGCTAGTCTGGTCAGACTCTGTTTTCCAGATCCACCCACACCCACCAACAACGCATTTCCTTGTGGAGTTCGAATAATCCGTGATATTTTAATCAAATGGATGATTGCATCCTATGTATAGAGAGAAAAGGGGATGAAGAGATGTAAAAATAATGCAATGCATAATCAGCCAGAAGCATGTCACCAAGTAACTGCCTCTCAACAGCTACATAACTTCTCTGGAGCGCATGTCAAAAACTCAGCCCTATACTTATCAAAATCAGCAGGTGATTTCCCCCTGACTTCAGTGGGCAGCAGGACTAGCTCAAGAGAAATGTCCCTATAGGAAGCAATGTCACATGCACTGTTTGTAGTCAGCAGAGCTGAGGTCATGCCCCTTAGGGGACAGAAGGAAAAGTTGAAAGGACTCCCCCAGTCTTTTAGCTGAGCTATTTACAGGTTCTCTAAATAGGCTGACAAAGGTAAAACACAAGTACACTATCTCCATTTCTTATTCAACTGCCATATTTATCTTGGACCAAGAATTAATCTTAAGTGCCCTAAAATCCTACCAGACCACCCAGTCTAAAGCTGAAGAAAGCATCATGTATCAAGACCTTTGAGAAGGAGGTAACTTCCAGGAAAGCAAGGTGACAATCACAGTGTGCACTGCATAAACAAACTAGTTGTGCTTTGAATTATGCAAAGAATGAGGAAGAGAAGATGAGGAACTGCAAAGAGACGGAATAATTTGTGGGACCATAGGCAGCTGGAGATGGCAGCATGGCTTTGTAGAGTTCATTTGTAAGGCTCTCTGGATGCACAGCTAGCTATTCTGAGCTATCTCCAAAATACTGCACTAGAAACATACAAGATCTATGTATCAGTAAGTACCAAAGACCAAACACTTTTGGTATTAATGTAATTACAAGCAGCAATACCTTGAAAAACACTAAATCCATCTTTGATCCTCTGACAGTTTCGTTGTATTGTTGCATGAACATCTGTAATCTTTCAGCCAAATAATCCAAAGATGGGATAGGCTCGTAAATTTTTGGAGTCTTCAACTCCGCATCATCAGGTTCATCTCCAGGAGTCTCTGGGACATCACGCAAGAAATCCACAAAGTATAATTCTGTGGATTTATCTTCAAATAGATTTTGACCATGCTCTACAGAAACAATCTACAACAATACATTAAGGATTTCTTTAGTAATGAAATATGTCATTGGCCTCTTTCTGTGGCAAATACTGAAACACTATTTGCCTACCTTTTCCAGTGTATCTTCAAACCAGTCTTTATCACTTTGGCTGATGAATCTGTCTGCAATAACACGTCTGCATTCATGTTGGAACAAGGCTACCAAAACACTGATGCTCTGGCAGACGTCAGAAGTAACTGTAAGTATTCCTTGCCAAATACGACTGAGGTCTCGTAAATTGAAGATGTAATGGAATTTAGCTGGAGTTGGTAACATCTACAAAATAATGTCACAAACTATATTCAAATAACTGCTAAAGAAAAGTATTTTCTACTTACTATTAAGTGAATATGCAAATCTTCACAAACTTCAGTCTTTCATTAAAGCAGAAATACATGTTTGGCATTTAAGAGGCAATGGTAAAAATGAAGAAATGACAGTAGCCATGAGCAGCTCTTTAAATTCACACAGATTTCATTTGAGTTTCTTGGAATCCTTCAAGTCCTCGGAACATGCACTGAAGAGTAACCAAGACATGTTAGTTAATGACAGCGTTGAAGGCCACAGTAAAAATGTCAGCACTGCTTAACCTGTGGTGTCGCTCCCGCCCTTTCTTCCAGATCATTTCTTTTACTCTCCCTTGTTCTTTCCAAGAACGTGTGAGGAAAGGTTCATGAGGAAAAGGCAAAGTAGATGAGAAAAAGAAAACAAAATAAAAAAGAGCAGAAAAATGAGAAAATAATATTTGAGGGGAAATTTACAACTTAGCAAAACCTAGGTTTTCTCTTTAGGAAGTGAACTAGCAGTAATATGCACCATTTCTGTTGAATATAGCCAATATTGACCATATACTGGTCAATATTGACTAGCCAATAGTTTCACTAGAAGTCTCTCCATTTCTACATGTAAGACAAATTTATGCCTACAGTGAGCTCTCTGTGCAATTCTCACCAACCTTTTCAAAACTAGAAAATATCATAGAACAAATCCCTATCTCTCCACTACTCTCCCCCTTCTTCTCATTAGAAGAACAAATTTGACACATATTTCTATGCTGTAATTTTAATATTTTCAAATTTCATTCTACACATAATTTTTTTGTCTATTTCAAAGCAAAATTTGCTTAAGAATTGCAGTTCAGTATTTTTAACAATCTGTTTGAAATGGATAAAGTCAATATTTAGAAATTACCAAGTACCAGATTTCATTTGTTTTGAACTGATTCCCTCTCAGCCAAATTTGACTTTTTTCTTTAATTCAGATCTTTAAAGTTTGTCACAATCCCAAAAATCTTTAGAGAAGATTCCTATCTAATTTTTTGTTTCTTGTTGCTTATGCTCTTGACATTTACTCAGCCAGAAGATCTCTCAATCTTTCTATCAGCTATGTTTACTATATTATACGTATATAATGTGATTCTTATATTAGCTATAGAAGACACTGTATGTGATCATGGTTTTAGTCAGCTAACAAGGTCCTGAGAGCAACCAATTCAGAAGAGAGGCATCAGCAAGTAGTTACACACACTGGTCACAGCTTCACAATAAGAAGTATGAACGCACATAACAGTTCAAAAGGCCTGGGTCAGTTGTTTCAGGGGCTTAATAGGTAATAAGAGGTAATTTTACCTTTCCTTTTGTCATTTGCCAAACCTTTCGACTTGTAGATACTAATGCTGAAGCCAGTTTACATATTTCCGCAGGGAAATGACGTTGTTCACAGAAATAACCTTCAGCTATTGTTTGAAATATTTTATCAATAGAGGAACTAGAAGGTAGTGTGCAGTTGTAGATGGTGAACTGGCGTTTCAGGCGCTGTGGGATGTCATTCCGACCTCCCCCTGGGTGAATCATAGCAGCTACAAACTGGATGTCAATCACATTCGTGAATTCTCCTGGCTTCTCCAAACTGTAGAAACCTTTCTGTTCCATCAGCTGTCTTACAATCTCATTGGTGACCTAGATATCACCAATAAAAAAAATAAAAAAAGGAGGAGTTAAGTGTTTCAGGGTTCTCGACACGAAACGCAGCATCCTATCACACAGATGCAGTGGATTGACCACATGCAAGCACCATGTGATAAGTAGTTTTGGACATGAAGTCAGACATTTAACTAGATTTGCATGATTTTAATTTAAAACTCAGCACTTTAAGTTTTCAATCCAGACTATATATTCAGATTGACACAGGCACTTATATAGTGACAAAGAATGGTTAATTTGGCATCGAGTATAGTCACACATTCACTGGTATAGAGGCAGTGGGAGAGCAGGATTACAGAGCTATACTGGAAGCAGGAAAGTTACTTTTTCTCAGCAGTAATTTTTTTTTTTTAATTCAGATTTTCAGAGTATAATTCTATAAGAATCAATACCTCAAGACAGCTTGCCAGTCGTGAATGTCAACAGTGATTATATAATTGTTTAAGTTGGAAAGGACCTTTGAGATCATCGAGTCCAACCATTAACCCACCATTGCCAAGCCCACCATTAAGCCATGTCCTGAAGCGCCACATCCACATGTCTTTCAAATACTTCCAGGGATGGTGACTCCACCACTTCCTTGGACAGCCAGTTACAATGCTTGAAAACCCTTTTGGAGAAGAAATTTTTCCCTTGTATCCAATCTAAACCTCTCCTGCTGCAGCTTGAGGCCATTTTCCCTTTTCCTATTGCTAGTTACCTGAGTGATCAACATCCACCTGACTACAGCCTCCTTTCAGGGAGTTGTAGAGAGCAATAATGTCTCCATCAAGCCTTGTTTACTCGAGGCTCAACAACCCTAATTCCCTTAACCACTCTTCATGTCTTGTTCTCTAAACTCATCACCAGCTTAGATTTCACAAAATAGTAACTGTGATTTACAGTCCAGGGCAGATCAAAGAAGGAAATGCTTCCTTTCCCACCCTGTTTCTGAGGACTGCTCGTTTGGAAATTCTACTAGCTCTGCATGCAACCAAACCAAAAGGCTTAAAAGCTACAGTGATTGCACTTGTGGCTTGACACTGTCCCTGATCTTTTGGGATAGCTTATTAGTCTTGTCAAAAACTGGCTGGGGGAAATTGTTTTTCATAAACATACTTGGTCTAGTCCATATTATGATACCTTTCTCCTAAACTGTCCCATTTTTGCAACCCACAGATCAGTATTGCCATCTGCAAAAATGGTATGACCACCAATTTTCAAATGTTAATATTTTCCTTTTACCTGATCACCCCATTCATTAATCACAGGCATGTTGATGTCATCAATAAAGACAGTCATTTTCTTCCCTGATGGAGGACCGTATGTGGTGCCCATTCTTTTATCTATGTAACTTTCTATGCTCCTTTGGAACATATTTGGTAGAGTTGCAGAAGAAAAGTTTAGGCATTTGGTCAAGTGAACATCAGGATCATACTTGCTTGTATAATTCTGCAAGACAAACCAATTTAAAATAAAGTGCACCAGTAACTCCAGATGAATTCAGCCAAAAGGAGACACAGACGCACAGCAGCCCTGCAAAGATCTCAGTCCTGCTATTAACTTAAAGTATCAAACCCCAGTTTATTTCAGATAAATATACCATCTGCAACTTGAAATTCAAACAGTCAGTTAATGTTTTGCATAAAATTTCTAAGTATTAAAATTTATAAGCTTTTAATAGACTTCACTAAGTGTTACAACAAGTAGATATGTGCCAACTCAAGATGCAAATAAACTTGGCATTAGCAATTGTCAGGATTTTTTCTAAATTCGAGCTGTTAGTGGTGATTTATTATAGCAGACTGCAATGAACAAGTGAAAAATCAAATCCTTTTTCATGTTTACGCTACAGCAACAAGTCTTACAACAAAAGCAGTGTAGAGATATGGTAGTTTAAAATTAAACCCAGTTACGTCACATTTACTGATAGTTATCTTTTCTTAATAAGGAAAGGAATCCTTGAATTTTATGAATATGTACAATTTCCACAGCTCCTGATGATACCTTAAAGCAACAAAGTTTCACTCTTCATATTTAGTGAGGCTTCACAATAAAAATATGTAACCCTGGAGTCACATCCAGGGAGATAGATATATATATATATAGCATAGGAAATATTTTCTTTAGGAAAAGTCCTGGGGCATAAAAATAGTATTAAAAATTCCGTATTTCCAACACAGTTTCTTTCTAAAGATTCTTCTGCAATGATGACAGAGTTGAATATCATTTAAATTCTCATCTGTATAAGAGGGTTGGCTGGAAATATTCTCATTTCAGTACCTCAGAAAAATAAATCTATACCATTGCTGCTGAAGTGCTCTAAGAGCAACTCCAGTGAAACATACACTCCCTGTGACCATAGAAAGGAAGATACAGCCAATCACCTAAAAATATTTTGATGAATATTGTTAAACTGTTGTTTTGTTGATATGGTGATTGCAGTTTAAGAAAAGGTGCCCTTCAGAAATAGGTTTTTCTCAGATCTCACACAAATGACAGTTTACACATGCAATGTGTATGCACCAGGCCTGGGTTTGGTGAGTATTCCTGACAGGGTTGGTGCAGGTCACTGCTCAGACCTCTTTTCGGCTCTCCAACAGCTTGTACAAAGCTGATGTACCAGGTGCAGGTGCCTAGGGGTTGGCAGCAGGAGCTGTGGGGCACTCCTTTGTGAGAAGAGGACAGGGGTTCCCCATGCCAGACATAGCCAGTTCCAGCCACCTACAGGAGATCTACTGGAGACATTCAACCTGTGTAAGAAAGGGCAAAATGCTGCCTGGAAGCATTTTGTGGGAAAGAAGTGGGAAAAAACATGAGAGAAATAGCCCTGCATACATCAAGGTGATAACAGAAGGAAGGGCAGGAGGTGATCTAGCAGAGATTCCCCTGCAGCCCGTGGTGCAGACCATGGGGAGGCAGGCTGTGCCCCTGCAGCCCATGGAGGTGCACAAGAGAGCAGATAACAACCTGCAGCCAATGGAGGACCCTACACTGGAGCAGGTGAATGCCCAAAGGAGGCTGTGACCCTGTGGGAAGCCTGCGTTGGAACTCCTGGAAGGACTTGCAGACCCATGGAGAGAGAAGCCCAGGCTGGAGCAGGTTTGCTGGCAGGACTTGTGACCCTGTGTACCCACACTGGAATAGTACATGAAGAACTTCAGCCTTGGAAAGAACTGTATCGCTTGTAACCTCATGTTGGAGGAGGAAGCAATGTGAGGATAAAGCAGAAGCAGAGTGGAGCTGTTATGTACTGACCACAGCCCCCATTCCCCATCCCCCTGAACTGCTCTGCGGGGAGGAGGTAGAGGAGTCAGGGATGAAGGAGTGAAGGTGAGCCTGGGAAGAAGAGAGGGGTGAGGAGAGGGTGTTTTTAGTATTCTCTTTGATTTTCACCATCCAATTCAATTTTTTAATTAGAAATAAATTTTTAAAACATTCCCCAAATCAAATGTTTTCCCCGTGACAGTAATTGGTGACTTGGGATCTCCCTGTCTTTATGTCACTACCTGTGCTGCTGAGGAAGGGGAGGGAACCAGCAGCTGGGTGGGGGTGTTGCAGCTAGGCAAGGTCAGCCCACTGCAACTAGGAATTCTCCACCATTCAAAAAAGATGCATCTGTTTTATTCATTATTGCATTTCAGAATGTTTACATGGTAACTGTAATATTGCACAGTACATAAATGAGAACTATCTTTGAAGAGAAGAGGTTGTTGAATGGAACTGTTCTTGTTAGTTAAACAATCAGAGAATTTTCAACTGTCTTATATCAGATTCATATTAAATTTATGGGTTTTTTCAAATTGTGAATTAATAATACAGAGAATAAAGATCACAAATTAACATTCCATTATAAGCTCTTTTTCTTTAATTATTTATACTGGTACCTTACTCACTATTGAAGATTATTCAGATTAATTCAGATTACTACCTGAAGTGTTCTATATTAAAACCGTTTTACTTTCTCATGAAACCAACTGCTTAATCTGGAAATTTCTCTTCCACAAGGTGTAGGAAAGTAAAATTCTACAGAAGGTGAGAGCAGAAGGGGAACAGTTGTGAAGGCAGATAACACTCACTCCTAACCTTAAACGAGATCAAATGTCTACTGACATTATGCTCTCTTGTGTAAGGAACATACTCTGCTCTATAGCATAGACTCAGGGTAAGCAACTCCCAAGAATCAGCTCCAATTATTTTTAGGGACAGGAATGGCAGCTGAACGCTGGAGGTTGCCAGTATCTGGACAAAATCCAGTATGCAGAATATCAAGACCACCACCCAGACCCCGCCTCTTCACTCTGCTAAAATGGTCCTCCAGCTGGTGTGAGGAACAGAAGTTGACATTACACCAGCATGCATGTTGGCATCGACAGCCAAGCTGAAAAAGTAGTATTAATGGTGCTGGCATGGGTACAAACTCGCTCTATGTCAGGGCTCAGAAAGCACATGTCTGGGGGGCATAAAATGGCTCCAGATTTTAAGAAAGCCAAAGGTCAGTTTAGGCCAGTGTTTTTCAGCTATTTTCAATTTCAAGACCTCTGTGAATCCTCCAGTGGAGGTACAGATGCCTGTATGGCAAATTCAGCCGTCCCAACAGCAGATCAGTTTTATTTAGCTACCTCTCATTGATTAAAGAGTCTACAGACTTCCCTGAAAAACACAGACACCATGCTGACAACTATTACACTTACATTTTTTTGAGTAAGGGATGCCAAGTTTGGTATGACATCTGAGTTTGTTCAGCCTTTCGATTATTGACTTTTGTGTAGTAAGTCATTCATATTTGTAATACACACATGTTTAACCTGCACTATTTTATAATACAGAAAACACGTATTTGCTAATTCAATAACAATCCTGTTATTTTCTTCTAAAGAACATAATGTCATTTTCAGTGAAGAAATTGAGAGAGTAGATAATAACCAATAAATATACTCTCTGAAAACCACCCTGAGTAAAGAAGGAAGTTCTTTCTTTCTCTTCGGTTTGGTTTGCAGAGAAAGACTGTTCAACAGCAGTGTACAAAAGATCAGTTCACATTTGGCACCATTGACAAAGCACACAAAAATTAAAAGTCTTCCAAGGATAAATATTTGCCTAGCAAAACCTCCAGCTGGACCTCTCAAAAGAAAAGAAAGCATATGAAAGAGCATTTATCACATGACCTTGTGACCACAGTTATCAAAGGTTAAAAGAAACCTTTATATTAAAATGTAGATACTTTGGTTTTTTTGCTTGTAGTCCATGTGAGTACTGACAAAAGGCCTCAGTAAGAATGCTAGTATGTAATCTGAAGAAAAATCAAACTACCCTTAGATTTCAATTTAACATTTGTGCCAATGTCAATTATTGTAATGTTATGATACAAATATATTACATATGTTTTTCCATTCCACCTACCTTAATCATAACTGTTTTTGCAGTTCCCTGTTCCCCAATTAGCAGAACAGCCTTTCCTTGCCTCATGATAGTGTGCATTAGAAAGTCTGTTCGGACACTGTCTACATTTGGAACCAGAATGGAAGTATATTCTGGTACTGAATCTTTAGGATAAATATATTCAGGGACCTGCACAAGAAAGAAATGCATAACGTTCTGAGAATTTCTAACGCCCACAAAATCACTTTGCATCAGAACACAAAATCAAATGTACTTTATAAAATTTACATTAGCAAAACTTTTCTTCCTGAAAGCCAAGCATCCAATTACAATCAATGCCTTCCCAAGGTTTTCTAAAAGGGTGTTAGACTAACAGGATATTTTCATTCCACTGTTCTCTAGTACATGATAAAACCTTTTCATTGCAGGGAGTTCTTAAACAGTAGGGCGATAGACAGCAGACAAAGCTAAAATCACTTCTGTTTCACTTACAAAGCTATTTCAAATACATGTTTCTATTCTCTGCCAAAGATATTTATGGGGAAAAGAAAAACATATTTCAAAAAAGCATTTGGAAGGATTAATCTTCCTAACCAAATTATGTAGGGCTTGAAATAATAAAATAATATGCCTTTTACCAAATACATCTTGTATATGCATTTAGAAAGCTTAGCATGTTGCAGCATACAAACCTTCTTTGACCAGTGCTCCCACTGGCCACAGGAATCGATAACAAATTCAAACATGGTTTCTTCTCCATTCACAGCTGGTAGTTCTTTCACTGCAGAGTGCTTCCGCAGGAACAGCTCCATTTTCAGCTTGTCTTCTGGTTCCAAAAGAGCTCCGGCTGACCACATCACAGCAAAAATGAACAAGCGAGCAAGATGTTTCTCGCTGAGCTGCTTCTCATCTCGGTCAGATAGCAAACCCTGCAAAGCAGATGTAATATGTAACTACTGCCCTCCCTGAACAATGTCCCACCACAAATAACAGACCCAGAGAAAGAAAAGCAGAATGCTGAATCTACCTGTAGGAGGTCAATAGCTTGTTTGATGTACATGCATTCTAAAATCGACATTTTTGGTGTCACAGCAGAAAAAACAAAATCCATCACATCCTGGAAAGAAAAAAACATCATTTAAAGATTCCGTTTACCCGTTTCAATGGTATGATTTATTCTTAGATTAGACCAATTTCTAAATTTTAAATATATCCTAAACTTTATCCCAAACAATATTTTCCCCATTTCTGGGATTATAAATTCAGACTTAGATCATGAATTTTTTATAACAATTATATATTAGAAAAATAACTTTGATGTAACACAGTCAGAACTATTCATATGAGCTCCATACAGGAATTTCCTGATGACAACTGGAAGACTGCTTCTCAGTTACATCAGGGATCTGCCATTTATGCTCACCACTGGAGATTTTAATCTACCATTGCCATTTTTTTAATAGGAGGATAAAAGTACTAGAATTGCTGCAATGATATGTGTGTGTATATATATATATATATATATATATATAAAATCACAGAATCCCAGAAGATGACAAGTTGGAAGGGACCTACAAGGATCATCGAGTCCAATGCATAACCTCACCACTACAAATTTCTGTCTATCTGATCTGTTCCGACTGCACCATAATGTCCCTCCTGAATGCTCTCATTTTCCTGTAAATCCTGCCAGGATCCAAAGGGAATTTTGGAATTCATTTTAATGGAACTTGGACTTTCCTCATGTTTTTTCATAGTGATGGCTACCATGCCTGCCTTTGTCAAGTGTTCTGAAATATCTTCAGTAAAGTTTCAAATTGTAAAGTCCTATCTGAGATTTGCAGTGCAGAATTGTTTTAAAATATCAACTGCCATCCATAATATGGACTGATGTAAATTATAGCCCATTTCAACCTTCATTTAAGAATTTCTAATATAATTCCCTCCCTACGGGTTCCATTTGCCTTTGTAATCTTTGGAAATGAATGCTGCCTGCTCATTCTGAGAAGTGAAAGTACAACAGGGACACCATGGGAGATAGTAATTTTGGAGGAATTCCATTTATAGGTGTCAGGGAGAAAGCTAAGACAAAAAAGACTTTTGATCACCCAAAGATGGAAACAATTTTAAAAAAACATTTATTAAATTATTAATTATAAATGAATTATTAAAAAGATATCTTTAAAAAATCACTGAGGTGTTTAACCACATACTCACCAGCTTTGTTTCAATTTTCAGTTTAATGTTTGCTGCTAAAATTCTCCAAGTACCCTATGCTGATATTTATTGGCACATAGACTGAATCAAGATTTTTACCCATCCTCCTGAGTTCCACTAGAATACCGAGTAACACACACAACAAATATATATATTGTGACAAAAAACTCCCTTAAGCATCTTAATCTAGAGTGGGGCTCATGGATAAGTGGTCTAAAAAGACAATTCTGAACGTGGGCATACATAGAATCATAGAATGGGCTGGGTTTTAAGGGACCTTAAAGCTCATCTAGTTCCATCATCCCACCATGGGCAGGGATACCACTCTATCAGTTTGCTTTTTTTGTTATTTCTTGTTGCCTAGCAAAAGCGGTTCCACCTCTGCCTGCTCCTTTTCGTGGGTTTCTCTCAAAAATTTCCTAATAGGGTGCTCAGTTGAGTAACTGTGGGGGTTGTGGGTGCCACAAGGGAGTGCCCACAACCAGTGTGGGAAATTAAAGTCTAAAGACTTTTAGAATTTGGACCTAAATCTCACTGAGATTCAGCTTCTTCATCTGTAAAATAGACTATATGTCTCATAGGGCACTGTAAATTGTTTAATAATTGATTTGACACACACAGAATAAAGATATTTCATGCATCAAAGTATTCTGTGCTGTCAAGAGCCCAATTTTCACCAGAACTAGTTTTATGGTGGTTATGATTCCAGCGAGATTTCTTATTCTAGTGAAGTAATTCTTATTCTTTGAGTTTATGAAAAAAAAAATCAATTCCACACATGCTAGTATGTTGTTACTACTATGATTTTTAAAACAATACATGGCTGAAAAGAAGATGCAAGATAAACAGAGAAATTTGCATGAATGAACTTGCATGAATTGTTTGGAGAGGAGAACTGGAAAATGAGTTGGGTCATGACTAATACACATAAATTGTGAAGAATTTGGATCAGGACTTTGCTATCCTCTACAATGAGATTGAAAAATGAAGTCAGCTGCTAAAAACTGCTATGAAAAAGAGATCGTTCCATCATGAGTATAATCACTGTGGAACTCACTATACTCTAGAACACTCTTCAGGACAGGATGTTAATAACATACTCAAGACAAGCACAAGAACAACACAATAATGCGAAGTTATTAATATTTGTAATATTAATTTTAACATCAGCATTAAAATATTATATTTAAGAAACTCTTTGCATTATATATTCACTTCTATGCTCCAGGGGCAATAGTAGCCTTTACATAAATTGAATTGGTGTGAGATTTAATGTGAAGGGAGGAATTAGTCACACCTGAAACTTAAGTTCCTATTAGATTTTTTTTCATTTAAACAATAAGTAGACATGCTGAAACTTCAGTTACTCACATAGCATCCATCACTGGTTTGAGTTTCACACTTTGCAGACAAACTTAATAACACCACTCATGTAATTATTTTAAATATTTCAGTTCAGTTCTTTGAAACTGTCTCAGAGAATTACTTCCATTAGCTAAGCAATTCTGTTGCTTATAGGTAGCATCATCACTCACAAGCAAGGAAGTGGCAATACAGCTTCTAAATTTATATATATAAAATCTGGTGCCTTACAATTCAATTTATAACATACATGAAAAAAAATACATTCTTGCCAGTGGTTCACAACTATTACTCTCTAATATTTCCTCCTCCACTGCTGCTCCTTACTGTACCTTTATTAACAATGATATTATCCAACATGAAGACTTTCAGTGACAAATACTGCTTTGATTAGCATAAAATATGAGAGTTGTTTGTAAGCAAATTGGAATTGCTAGAGCAATTGCCTTACATCTATTTTGGTTGCATTTTAATTGATTTCAAAATATCTCTATACGTTTGCTTAAATACTGAGCCTCCTTGATTATTCTATTTCCGTCTATAGCCTAATCTTCACTTTCTTTGAAAAATCAGATATTTGTAAGATGTTTATACCCATTCTCCTCTTAATACTAGCATTAAATTCAACAAGATCTATACTTGGGGTTTGACTACCACTGCTGATGCATTATTTCAAAAATTTTCTTTTTGAATTTTATAATTTTTTTATGGTTTGAATTTTACCTTTTTTTATGTAGGAGAAAATAATAACTATAAAAAGAGACATGTGAACACAAAAGTAGTGTTATTCTCATCTGTAAAATCACTTTTATTGTTTCTATTATTTGAGAAGCAAAGACAGCACATTAAAAGTGAAAGAAAACTGCCAGCATGACAGCTTTCATTTACATTTTGATAGTTCTAAACGCAGCCTTCAGCACTGAAGTAACTTCATATTTCACTGCATTTTCATCTCTCACTCTAATAAAATACATATTTTTCTGGACTTTATTGCTATTGCTTCAGGCTTGGGCATTTTAAATGTTGTTATTATGTTTTCAGAGCAAGTTGTAGCATAAAATATAAATAGAATTGTGGCAAAGAAGCAGTAAATTGACCTACATATACATTACTTTGGAAGCATATTTTAAAATTCATTATGAGAATTGTTTTTCTTGCTGCTGCAGTAAATACTATGTCATATCATTATGTTTTGGAGATAGAACAAAATGAATAGCTTGTTAAACATTGGTTTTAAAGTAAATGGGCACTGAAATGAAAAATATTTGTAAGAAGACATTTGTTAACATTCAGGGCATTCCAAACCTATATCAATCATTATTTTTATCACGATTTATTTCTAAAATGTCACTCAAAGTTCATTAAAAACTGAATTTTAAAAATACAACACAATTAAAAATATTACAGGAGAAACTCATGTGAAATCCAACACCAGTTACGCAAAAAAACTGGCAGGAGCAAACTGATGGGAAACCCAGGAATACGGCCAGTTGCCTTTACTTCACAAATGTTGAGGAAATCAGAAAATAAGAACAGTGACAGAATTGCAAAGACATAACTCTTTCTTTAAAAAATTCAAAAGCAAAAAGAAATATTTCAATATGATTGAAAATGTATACTACAGAGATTATGCTTCTATACACACTATTGATTACTACCATCCATAATATTATGAAACCTTTCGAATGACTCAGTAAGCCAAGGCCAAATGGAGGTGGAAAAACATTCAGAATTCTTGCTTTGGATCTGATTGAACACAGTTTACTCAGACAATGTATCAAAGAGATGCCATTTCAAAAATTTCCTTTGGAAGAGAAACATGGATAACAAAATCACAAGAGACAACTACAGTCACCTGAGCTGAGCTTTAGAATAGCACAGAACAGCACACGCACACTACCCTGGATTAATTCAAATTATAGTATGTCTTTTAAAAATAATTAAAGGAACAAATGCATTCCTGTTTTACCAGAGTAAATCTAGATTAATTTCTTTCTGAATTTACTCCTTTATTAAAACAAATGAATTTACACACTTCCTCTGTGTATCCTACCAAGAATTAAAACTGCAGTAACAATTACAAGCAAAGAGAGTATCTGTTTTGCCAACATGCAATATAAAATAATCACAGGTTTAACAATTCCTTGCCAACTAAAGTATGCCAACAAAACAAAACATCCAAATTATTCATCTGTTACAGTTTCAGTCATTCATTAATGCTAGAGATGATTTTCTCTCTCTCTCTTTTTTTTTTTACATAAACAAAGAGATGCAAATAATTTAAAAAAAAAAACCCACTTAGGAAGAAACAATTCTTCATTAAATAAAGAATAAGAAATGCAATTTTTTTTCCTGAAGTGGTTAATTCAGTACCTGAAATACAGCATTAAAGCAATTCCATAGGACATCCGAGCACGTAACAGGTAGTGTTTGCAGCCAAGCCTTTAAAATAGGTTTCCAGTCTAACACTGAGGAACTCATGAAGATCATCCCATTACGAGAAACTGTTGCGGGGGAAGCATTGTCAATGTTGTGAGGTTCAAAAACAATTTTGCAATTGGGGGACATCGGAATACGATCTCCATTGGCCAAAGTAAGGGTCTTATTATCATCCAGAACAGAGTTCAGATTTTCAATCCATATTGCATCAACAGGTCCATCCAAAACTATCCAGATATGCTCACCCTAAAAAAATAGGAGAGACACACACAGGCAGCTTTACTGAATTGACCAAAAGTACACATTTACTTAATATCAGAGAATGTACTCTTGGATATAAATAATGAATCATAATTTGGTGATCAGCATGAAATGTAATTTTTACCATTTGCTCAGTGATTCCTTTGTTGTCTTGTGTCACACAAAAAAAGGATATTAAAGAACAGTGACAAAAATTGATTTGCACTGTACTAAGCATAAAGCTGTATCTTTCTTCTACAAAAGTACATCAGCCAGCCCGGCATCCATCAAGATGGATGAAAACATTTTCCATAAAATGCAGTCACAGACACAGGCACAAAATGAGTCCTTGTGGGATGTTAAACAAGTATTTCATGTAAGGTTTCCCATTTTCCAAATGAGAACTGAGTGAAACATGATCTCCAGGTTTGATAGGAGAATTGGGAAATGCCTATATCGATTTCTTACCAAAGCCTCTCACATTCTGATATAACTAGTGAAACAGTGGCAATGACATAAAATCAGACAGGAGAAAATTAACTTTCCCGTCCTCACGTCAAAACATGAACAGACCCTGCTTTTTTGTTTGAATGGTAGGACCACCTGCTTACAGAAGGAAGCATATCCCTTTAAATCTTTTCCAGATTAGTTCTGGAACCTCAAATGTTTGGGAAGTCTAGTGTTATCTGGCATATATATGTAACTCTGACTCTTGCGTACATTGAGCTCATTAGACAAAAAACCAAAACTAACACTGCATATTCCCACTTGATTCTATATAATGGAAGATCTCTCAGATAGATGACAGGTTATGAGATCCTATGGAAATAGTATTAGATGTCTTCATTAACTATCATGATACAACATCCATTACCTTCTTTGCTTTTAAAGTTTTTCTCCATAATGTAGAGAAAATACCATCTGTCCAGTCATTTGTAGCAACATCAAGGGTACCAAACATCTGGGAAGCTGTGATTGCCTTTGGGTTCATTCTCATCTCTTTATGAGGAGCACCACAATCTGTCATTGCTTTCATCAAAATATTAATGCATTTTGTCTTTCCTGCACCAGTTGGACCTAGAGTCATCATACCTTAAAACAACACAAACGCGGTTTAAAATGAAATGTCAGTATGTTATGCTACCAATCAATGGCTCATCACATCCTTGTTTTATTTTTACCAAAAGCCAATACAAAAGGATGTTTCTCACTCCAGTTAATGTTGATTGAAACAGAATTTGAAAATATTATTAAAAGGCCTCTATAAATGTCTGCTCTATTATAATAGGCAAGCCTATGTGGGTCTGTATCCTCCCTCAGGCAGTTCTTTTCCTTTTTCTAATGAGAAAACACAACTGCCTTTTTATGTTTGCATACAATGACATTGACATGATTGGTGGCAAACAAAACCAGTAATTTCTAAATATATTTAATGAGAATTAATAGCTTCCAATGATATACAAAAGCAAAAGTAACAAAAATATGTACCTGCATCCATCCATGCTGACATTTTAATATATCTTTCTTACGTAAAACCAGTTAACAGCAACGACACTTAATTTCATCAGTGTATACTTCGCCCCCTGAGGAAAATGTATCATGTCTTCAACAATAAATTGAGCCTACAGTTGAACTTTTTTAGTTATGTTTTCTCAATCACCTACTCAAGAGGCCCAGAATCCATTCAAAATCAGATGGGACATCCACACTGAGACTTCTAAAGTCATTTAAGGGAGCTAGGTAACTCCTATTAACCCTAAAGGCAACTGGACAACATAATCCTTAGTTGGCTTTGAAAATGTCCTCAACAAAGGTATCAACAGAACAATCCCAAAATCTAGTTACAAACCTAATCCAACACAATCCAGATTGCTTGATGTTTTCTCTAAAACTAAAGAAAGTGGGATGTTCTCCAAAACAATCTGAGGACCCAGAAAATCACTTCCTCGTGCCATATGTTACATAGGGGAAATCTAATACAAGACCTTCAATGTTAGCAGAATGGTCTTTCTGCTGGTTTCAATGGTATTTCAATCAAAATTGTTATGCCAAACAGATTTCAGGATCCATGCACTGAATCTCCATGCACTGAATCTCCATGCATACGCGTGTGTGTGTGTACAAGCACTTCACGTGCACATACTGCCTCTATTTCAACTGAGAGAATTCATACATTTTAGAGATTTTTTTTCTTGATTTTTTGAAATCTCATGGCAACCTCTCCATAAATCCAAGCATCAGTGAGTAGGACAAATGCAAGTCAGGCAAATAATCTTTTTCTCTCCATGCAATAACTTCTGTCATAGAAAGGCCCAAGTATCCAACTGTTTGGCCAATTGTAGCTGTCTCACAGATCAAACAGCTGCTTCTAACAAGAGGTACATTTAATTATGACTGAAATCATTAAAATTTCTGTGGTTCTTATATTAAAATAGCTGTTATGGTTTGATATGGAACACTGAATCCAGCTATCTGGGTGGAAATTATTAATTCTGCACAGAACAAACCAGTTCTTTTGTCTAACCAATAACCTGAACTAAAAGTTTGAGGCATGAAGGGCTCAGACTGTGCTATGTGAATGAGTATCTCCTTTTATTTATTTCATTAGTTTAAGCTTACTACTCTTTCATTATTACACGATGGGGAAAATAAGAAGGATGACATCTTCATAAATCTTTGCTCCTTTAGTTGAATTTCCTTTATATTTTCCCCTTATTATAATAAAAAATCATTACTTGTTAGAGGTTGGGAGCATGGGGTGGGGGCATTTCAAAGCTGGGATACTTTTTTTTTCCACTCAGCTACAAATTGTAAACCTGGATTTACTACTGTCTTTGATACCGTTCCTAGGACAGGGTATCATTTTGTGCACTGTAAAAAATGCATTTTCATAGAAATGGTTGAGGCTGAAAGGAACCTCTGGAGCCTGTCTTGTCCAGCTTCCCTGGTCCAGCAGGAGGCAGGCTTATTTCTCCTCAGTATAAATGGCAAGAATCAATCACAAAGAAAACACTTGAACTTACATAGCTCTCACATCTTAATCACAGAATACTCTGAGTTGGAAGGGACCCACAAGGATCATTGAGTCCAGCTCTTAAGTTAATGGCCCATACAGGGATCAAACCCACAACCCTGATGTTCATTGTATCACATGCACGGTAGAATCTATAGAAGTAAAGGTTGGAAAGGTTATTTTTGGTAATCTTCTCAGCATTATAATCTCACAGTAATATTAAACTTGAGCTTCATGACTGAGCTCTGAGAGCAACAACTGTTTTCAGGACACTAAACAAAATCACTGTCTCTGGATTCTAATGTATACATTTTAACTTGTTCTATAGAAATTTGAATCACTGAAGGCCACGCTCATATTTCCCATAAAAACAAAGCTGAAATCTCACTATGTGTGCATTGCACACTAAAAAAAGGTCATAACTGCTTCCTAGAAAAATATCCACACAAGCTTTAAAAATTACATCTGTTCAATTAAAAAAAAACAAACATGAAAATAACCTGCATTCTGTAGCAGATAATATTAAAAAAATATTGCTTTTATGCAGTCTCAAAAACTCATCTAGCATGCTAACCATGTCGGACTTGTTGAGTTTCATACAGCTGAATGAGTTTAAGTATCCATGGTGGATGATGAATAAGCCCTGCTTTCTCGGTCTGTTTTTGGATGGCTGACTGTAGATCAGGATACCCAGCTTTATCCAAAGTAATTCCAGGGAATAGGTCATTAATGAGACTCATAAATAAAGGTTCATCTTCATCCACCTGTGAAAGATAAAGTAGGGGGAAATACATTATTTATTTATCAAAATTATTATTATAGCTGTAAAAAATCTTCAAGAATATGCCATTTAAAAGAGGGCAGGAGAAAAGATCATCTTTTCCAAAGCAAATATTATAATTATCCACCAGTTTTATGAAGGGAATTTCATACAATGCAATCACAAGTAGTAATTTCTGTATTAAATACTGAAAGTTTATAAAAATGTAAACAACTTAATACAGTTTTCTTCAATATATATATACACATGCATTACTTCATTTGTTACGTAAGTTTGCAAAATTTATTCCAATCATATTTTGCCTGAGAATTTTTACAATTTTTTTCTTCTGCAAACCACCGAAGAACTGCTATAGGTTTGAACACATGTACCACTGCACTGAATAGATGAACATCGGAAAAAGAGTAATTGACTCCATTACGAAACTGGCTCCCAAGATAAATACACAGTCTAGACACGCTATAACCTTTTAATTACAGCAATAAAAAGAAAGATGAATACTTGAAATAGTATTATTGAAAGACATTAGACTATACAAGTAGGCGTTAGCTGCTTCCAATTACCTCACTTACTGTAATTCTTACAATTTTCTGAAAAGGCAACAGACTCCCAAGAAATATATAAATTGAGATTCTGGATTAAGAATGGTCTTTGATGACATTATTAAAAGATAATACAATGTATTCTTCCTTTCTCTCCTTAGAGTAGAAAGAATTAAAAACAAGAGCCAATTAGAGGATCAGATAGGTCCCCTAGGATCTGATGGTATTTCCAAAGATTTTTCAGCTAAAGCTTCTGATGTGTTTTCCTCTCTTTAAAAGACAAATAATGCTCACATAGCAACTGCATTGTGGTTCTCCACTCACTGATGTATCACTGATCATATTAAAAACTGCACAATAATGTATTCAACCGCTGAAGAAAAATAGCTTTTCAAAGTGTATAATAAATGCCCTTAAAAATGCAAACAAAGTACTCTATTGGGGAAAGTCACCAGTGTTACAGTACCAGTTTGGAGAGGTTCATGTCCCGCAGAACTCTCATCACAACAGTATTCTCTGGTTCCTGGGGATTAGATCTTTTTACTGCTCCAAGTGTTCTTAAAACAGACAGGATATTTCTAAGCCCAAAGTCATAGTGAACCTTGAAATAATGCATAAACACAATTGGTACTATAAAGATCAAACACTTTAAAATCAAGAGAGGGCTGAAAACTAAATTCATTAAATAAATAAATGTTATTGAACTTTCAAATAGGATGAAATTCACAGCTCTTCATTTTTTCAACTAGATCTCCAGTACTGTTGCTATCAAATCCTGCAGATATTTTCTAGTGTTGCATGTCTGTACCTACCACATGTTCTTTTTGGTGGTAGACTGCCATTTTTACAAGTCATCTGTAACAGAGCTGCATCTTCTAGCATTTTGCTAAATTCATAATTTCCCAGATATACAAACACCAAACCACATGTCTCCAGACTACCCTCTGCTTTCTGTTCGCACTAATACTGTTGCTATCTTGATGTGCTATCTTGATGTCTGGGATTCGTGACTAAAAGGGACAATTTGTTGTTGATATTAAGAAATATACTGAAACTATTCAGATACAATTCGTTAGATGTCGGTCTATCTTGTAGTGTTCTCAATGACTTTCTGCTTTGTGGAGGGTTTCCTAACAACTTGGTTCAGAACAGAAGGATTTACTTTCAACAGCCATGTGCACCCTAGAGATACATCTAACTAGCTTTGGACTTAGGGAGGTAACGTCTGGACTATCTTCCCTTTCTCTACTGACACAGCTGAACATTGTGGAGTCAGACAAACATACTCAACTAATTTTTGCACTTGCACCTGAACATACAAGTCTTATTTAACATAGATTTTAAAACATGTTCTGTAATGTATTTCCTCTTTGACCACTGATGTAAATCCTAAAAGGAAAGATACCAGGATAAAGGTTTTAAATTATAAATTCCCCGCAACTGCCAGCTGCTCAGAAGACTAAGTGGTAAAGATAGACATGGAAGGAGATAATCAAGATATTATTGTATTTAGAGAATATCTGCTCCCTCTGATTGACCAGAAATGTTTTTGAGACCAAGAGTATAGACTCTTTTTTTTACACTATCTATTGTGCGTTGACCTTGTCCAGCCTCCTCCAGACAACCACCCAGCTATTCTTTCACTTCCCCTGCTCAACAGAACAGAGGGAGAAAAGATAAAAACAAAGCTCACAGGTCAATATAAAGACAGAGACATCACTTAGCAATTAATATCACAGACAAAACAGACTTGACTTGGGGGAAAATAATGTAATTTTTGGCTAACTAAAATGTATTTGGATGGTGAGAAATGAAGACAAATGAAAAGAGTGTCTTTTCCACAGACCTGCCCCCCCATTTTCCAGGCTGACAAATTGGAACAACACACTGAGTAAACCCAAGAATTTTCAGCAAGGAATTGATTAGGTTTGTAGACGATACCTATATGGTGAACTGGACCATAACTAGAGTTCAAAATTACTAAGAGAAATTCAATATATTATTTATGTGTAATGCAATTAAATAAAGGCAAGTGCAAAATACTAGCGGTGGAAATAGTCAACTGCACAAATAAAGAGTAACAGCTTCTATTCATTGAGTTGAGAAACAAGTCAGGTGCAGAAACCCTTGCAGAAAAATATCTGACATTGGACTGAAGCCACAATCTCTCCAATGTCTTATTTACAATTATAGTAGGCGACAAAAATAGAAGTGTCCTTTTTAGAAGAGTTGAAATGATATTTCCATTGTAGCTGGCACTTCTATGCTGTGCCCAAAAGCTGGGTTCCACATTTGAAGATGAACTCTACTGAAGAGAAATTAGAAAAGAAATTAAAGTTATCAGTTGAGTAGAAAACATGCTATATCAGGAAGAAGTAATACAAAATCTACTGTAGAAGTAGGAAGAGTGAATATGTAGGAAGAGTTACAATAAAATTCTTTACCATGCAAAAGATAGCTGCAAAGAGGAAGACAGGAGGAACAGAAAGGGAAAGAAGCAATGCACTACAATAGACCAAGAGAGATTCAGGTTAACTTTTAGAGAAAACATTGTGACCATAATGAAAACAAAATTTTGGAACACATTGCCTGGGAAACTGCAAGATATCTGTCAATAGAAAATGTTAAGGAGAGTCATAACAATTTTTATCAAATTATTTAATTATTATTTGTCCTCCAGAAAGGTAAATGAATGACCCTCAGGGCTCTGCTCAGCTTCATCTTCTATTATTCAATCAGATGCCAAGTTGCTACCAGTTGAAAAAGTTAGGTATGAATACTCAGCCACGTACCACCAGTAAATCACATTTTCAGAACGAAAACATTAATACATAAAGATTAACAACTTCGTGTGATGTTTGGAAAGCATATTTTAAGTTGATAATGAAGTCAGGTATCATTTGGTAGACGGTATGTCCTAGTGAAATCATGACAAGGGCTGATATATTTCTTTTTTCCCTTTCTAGATGACCATCATTAACATCTTTGCCGGAATGAGTCCAGCAAAGAACGACTAAGTGAGTGGAAAAGGTCACAATTTTCAATGGGGGAAATTGCAACGGTTTGCCTTATTAAGATTCTTTACACAGAAAAGGTACCCAGAGAGACTGAATAGCTCCACCCTTGGAGATATTCAAAACTCAACAAGTGCCTTAGCAACCTGCTCTAAATTGACCCATGCTAGTCTAGAACTTGGACAATGTGACCTCTGGAGGCCCCTTATAACTTACTCGAGTCTATGTCTCTATAAAAGTGATGACTGTTTTAAATTTGAAGAAATATTTTCATATCTATTAGAATATTTAAAATAAGCTGAAATTACTTTTAAAGACAGATTTTCTGGTACATTCCAACTGACCTACATGATGGGTGGTTCAAAGAGACTATCATTTATTTACCTTAATCAGTCTGCTAGCTTTACAACTGCTTTGCCTTTCAGGAATGGCACAGAACAGAATTTACTGGCAAACGTGGATTATGAGTTATTTCCTTGCTACATCTTCTAACAGCAGGGAAAAGATTGCACTAGAGCAAAATGCAGTGGTATAGCCAATGCTCTTCTAAGGAAGAATTAAAAAATGGGAAAATAAAACTCTCAGTACTAGAGATTCTTAGAGTACTTGCTCCATGGGGAAAAGAAAAAAAAAGGGATATCAGTAGTTTTCTCCGTAACACATCACCTTAAACAGATGATCCTCAAAAAGGGATTACTGCCTCATTTGCTTTCAAGCTTTGTTAGGTTTTTCTTTTCAGTTTCTATGGTTTTCCCTAAGCTGGGCGAGGCTTTGTGGAAGGAGGCAGTAGGGAAGAAGTCCTGTAACAAAGACAAATAATTCAGCTTTGGGGGCTCTGTCAGAATAACTCTTTCACTGGCTTGTGGACACCTTGGGCTTCCTACATTTGCTAAGGACTATTCTTTTATTTTACTGTTTGTTTTTTTTTTTCTTTACTGAAGGAGATGAGTCAATCAGGGTGCCTTTGGCTACTTGTGAGTCAGAGTTTTTCTTTCTACAGCCTGCATTGGTGTGTGTAAAATGTCCGGAGGACTTAATGTATTGCTTCTGTCAAATTCCCTTTAGATTTTCTGGGACCTCAGTTCAGCTGGTGAACGGTTGTTTGTTTTATTTTCTTCTGCTGATATATTGCATTTGCTGAAAACAGGCAATATTCTGCCATTTCCTATTGCATTGGTTCTTTATGTGACCCTGATCTTTCCAGTCAACTGCCTGGATACCAAACATTACTTAACTTCAAATTTCAAATTCACCATTAAAATTAAATAAATAAGTTCCACTAGGAAAGACACGTTAATATGAATCGTGTAATAACAGAATGGTTTGGGTTGGACATGACCTTAAAGATCATCTGGTTTGAACACCTCTGCTATGGGCAGAGAACCTTCCACTAGACCAGGTTACTCAGAGCCCCATCCCCATACACTTCTAGGGATGCAGAATCCAGAACCTCACTGACCAACCTGTTCCAGTGCCACACTACCCCTTATAGTAAAGAATTTCTTCCTAGTATCTAATTGAATAAGCCTCTAAAAAAACACTGTATGTACTTTTTAATTTTAGTTTTCTGGCTAGACAGAAGCAATTTGTATCCCACTGTACTCTTAGAAACATTTCCAGTTCATGAGACTCCTGTATTTAATCTGATGAACTCATTAGATCTCTCTCTATATATAATCACATATTGCGATTATCATATATCAGATGTACTCGCCAGCCTACAACAAACTTCACATGGAACTTTAGCAAGTGACTCAAATTATTCCATCACTACTACAACTGTGAAGGATGGGGGAGAGAGATAACAACATATATTCAAGTGAGGAAGTGGTGGACTCAACTGAGAAGCAAAAGGTCCAACCTGTAGTGGACAAGAGAGACATCACGAATGACAAGTGGCTAAGCTCAAGTGTATTTTGTGCAGATAAGGAAGGGCAGCAGAAGCAGATGCCAATTTGAAGTGTCTTTTCACTATGGCATGCAGCATGACAGCAAAACAGGAAAAACTAGAGCTCTGTGTGCAGTTACGGGGCTACAGTCTAACGAGGAAATGTGGTGGGATAGCTGCAATGGATGGATACAGGCTTTTTAGGAAGGACAAGCCAGGAGGACTGGATGGACAGTTGCCCTTTAAAGTGAGTGAGTGTGGGAATGCTTTCCCTTAGGATGGCTAATGAGCCAGTTGAAAGCATTTGTGTTAGTATTAGAGGGCTGAACAACATTGTGGCAGATGTCTGCTGCAAACATCCTGATGAGGAAAAAGCTGATCAATCTTTCTTCCAGGAACTGGAGTTAGCCTCATCTTTGCAAGCCCTGATCCTCAATAGCGGCTTGACACACCCCAGTATCTGCTGGAAGGGCAACACAGCAGGGCAGAGGCATTTCAGGTGATTTTGGCACTGTCTCCAATAACATCCTGACAGAGAAAATGGTGACTAGATGGTCAAACACTTCAACAGCTTGACCAAAGAGGTTGTGCAGTCTCTATCCTTGGAGATATTCAAAGCTCATCTAGACAAGGCGCTGAGTTACCTGCACTCTTTGACTTCACTTTGAGCAGCAGTATAGGACTTGTTGACCTTCAGAGGTCTCTTCTAAACTCAGTTTTTTCTCTGATTTTGTAATTGTATATAATGAATTTATACAAGATCAGGACTGCCCAAAGGGCTGCTGACAGGCACAGGCAGGAGGACATAGGAGCATATTACCACAGATTTGCAGAAGGTTGTGCTTCCTGGCTTATATTACTTACTATGGAATAATCAAGGATATAACCCATGAGTCAAACTGCTAGAAGTAAAGATTAGCACAGCAGGCTTCTCTGATGGATACTGTACAAATGTGAGATGGTCCTGAAGAAATGATAAATACAGATGGAAAACTATTCCCTGCAGACATCATGGCTTGCACAGTAAGAACGGTGGAATTTAAGTTATCACAGAGATAAAAGTATAAGATGCAAATATATAATTGTGATGTAGCTGGGTGTAAAGGCTGTGCCCATGTGCACACCCAGAGGAGTTGGTCATTGATTTTCATTAATGTCAAGGAACTCTCTTGCTAGCATCAGCCCATATGAGGCAAAGGACTGACCTGAGACAAGGTGATTGAGCCACGTCTTCACAACAAAGCATTTGACTAATTGGTACAGGAGTTTTCCAGATGAGAATTTCAGACAGTTTCATAGAGTCCTCCAGGCAGTTCCTATGATCCCTAGGCCAACCGATAAGCCTTACTTATATGCTTCAGGATGTTAATTAATATGATGAGTGCAGAGTCTTGCTATCTCAGAGGCTCCAGGGCAGTTTCTGCTGCAGAAATGACCAAATTGCACATAGAAACTCTTTGTGCAGATGCAGCAATGGTTGTGCATAAATCATTGTACACTGTTAAGATATTTAAAATAAGTTTTGTACACAGTTAAGTTTTGTTTAGGTGTAAGCACTAAATTTTTAAGTAATCTGTCCAGGAGTGAACCACTTCCAACACCTGTGACAGCAGAAAATGAGCAAAGCACTCTTCCAGAGGTAGAAGACCAAATTTCTGATGCCTGCCTACACACCTTTTTCACATTGAAGGAAATAATCCTGTCCAGGACAAAAAAACACCACACAAATTGAGGCAATAAGGAAATTTAGTTCTACGGAGGCCAGGCCTGAGGAAAAAAAAAGAAAAGAGGTGCATATTCAATACTCTGGAAACAAGGTGTATTTCTGACTGCTAAAACTGTGCATACACAAATTTTCCTAAAAAATATCCAGAGATTCCACTTCAGAGAGAGCTCTGACAAATGCAACCTGGTAACTATAAAACACAGGCAGATGACAGGCCTGAGAGAGTAGGTTGGACAGTAACAAATGGACTAACACTAGAGATGCCTGATCAATATAGGGTGATTCAGATTGCCTTAAAACTAATATGAAGGCTAAAGGAGATGCCCTGGGCAATATTACAGGGAAGCCAGTAGCAAATATGACCCGTCAAAAGCCAGTCTACAACAGAAAGCTGGTGAATAAAACTCTCTCAGAGTAATAAATCTGAGGGACAGGAAAATTGGAATCCAGTTTGGTTATATATATATTGAGAGTGAACTTACAGAAGTGTGAAGAAAGGAAGGGAAAATCCAAATCTGTATTGGTTTTAACTCTGATGCACTAAATATGATGCACCATTATCTCATTCTGCTGTTCTCCAAGATTCTACAAGGAAATTGATATAGTGACTAATAAATATGTGGTATAGAACTGAAATCAAATAATGGATGAATTACGTGGAAATTGTAGTCAATACTCCCAGGTTCCTCAGGATCCAACCAAAGGAGGCATTTGAGCCATAATGTATGTGTCATTTGTATGATTTCTCATTGAGACCCTCTAGTGGACAGCCAGCACAGGGCATTCAAAAGGCAAGAACTATTTTTGTTTCTACTTAAATACACCATACCAAACGGAACAGCGCTTTTCTGTTTCTAGTAGCACTAGGCAAGACAGTGCCTTGTAGGTGTTTTGCTGTTATTTACAATTCTTACACTGTCTCTTCAATAGATCTAGCCTTCATAAGTGGAGACATTGAAAAATGTGTCCTCCACAAAGTTCAGCAGAGCAATGTACACCATTCCTCATAACTTCTCCAGTAACTGCACTCTGCTTAAGAATCACAAATCAAACTTCCTTTAGTACTCAAATTGGTGTGAAAAATAAAAAGAACATGATCATTTCAGACTCTGTTCCTGGAACCTGAAACTGAAAACCCTAAAAAATGAATAGGCTCACAAGTGTGAAAATAACTGTATATTCTATGAAAGTATATTATCTACATATCCTTCCAGTGACAGCTTACAGTTGGAAAAAATATTTCTTTTACCTGTTTCGATAACTGCTCTTCACAGAGTTTGTAGAGTGTATAGAATTTTTGACTGAGGACTTGGTTGTCTCGGAAACCAGCACTTGCCAGCTTGACTCGCATAATAATGCTACGGTCAGGCACCATCATAGCAACTGTGCGAAACTGAATCTTCAGATTTTCAGGAAGTTCCTGTCGTCCTGCATAGCCGGGGTTCTAAAAAATGCAGTATATAAACCAAAACATTATATCATGAAAGTGGAATAGGAAGGTTTATCTTCCCTGATAATTATTTTGCAAACACAGAAGCATATGTGAGATTACAAATGGTAACTTGAGCAGGTCACAATTACACAGCTGCCTCAATACTGCAGTTTATAAAGTATGGGGAATCACACGTAATTTGGCGATGTCCAAGGCACACAGATATAGACAGACAACCCCTTACAGATCTTGTTGGAGTTGTTTTAAATGGTTACTTCCTCAGGGCCTTGATAGCGTCACAGTGCTGGAAGTTACTGTCTCCAGTGAGAGTTCCCAGATAGTTTCAGTGTAAAGTCAGTCAAGCAGTGCAAACCATTGCTGAACATAATTTAAACTAGTGGATATGACCCTCTTCTAAACTCAGTTAAGTCACTGAAGATATCTAAGTCATTCATGTGACTACTGCATGGCTTAGTTGTGACAACAGTAGTCACTAGCTGTTCAGTGATAACTTCTTAGACTCTTCCAGCTCCTTACAAACTGTCTTCACACTGGCCTTTTTATGCCACTAATTTGCCCTCTTTTTCAAATTACAGTGATAACATTGACTCCTTTTCAAAGGTAGTGCACCCTAATATAAAGACAAATGCATCTATTTTGAGTTGTGGGTATGTAGGTACATAAGGAAAGAGAGATACAAAGACTTTCCTGCAGCTTTGCCTCCTGCACTGCTAGAAGCAGTCCACAGGAACCAAAGATAAATCTTCAGGAGGCCAGTGAACAAGTGGGAGGGTGGCTTCCTTCATGATGTCTTGTAGGACTACGGTCAAAAGTTCTTCACAGGTGGTAAAATGCTGACCAGCCCAACTACAGTAGCCCTTGCCACAGTCAACTATTTGTGGTTTGACAGACTTTGACTAAAAATATGAGAAGGTTGAGTTCAATCTCAATCTGTCAAATACGCAATTAAAAAAGCCCTTAAAATATGTAGTTAATGATAATTGTGTACCTCAAGTCCTAAGTTCCAGTTTAAAAATAGGGGCAAGAGAAAATAATATCTTTACTATTTCACCAAATAATTGTTCAAATCGAATTCACTGTTTCCTAAAAGACAGTCCCAACGATTTCAACAGGGAAATTTCAATAGCAAATGAAATAGGAAAGATTTTCCATAATGATGCCATTTACATATATTTACAGACATACCATAGTCAGAAATATACCAAATTCTCTGTCCATGTCAACAACATCACCATCAGTGAAAGTGAACTGAGGTTTCTTTTTTTTCTTACACTGAAGTACAATATATATCTGCTGAGCAGCTACTGATAAAACTGGAAGATCAATGCGGTTAAACTCATCAAAGCAACCCCATGCACCTGACTGAGCTAAACCTAAAAAAAAGCGAAAAGGAAAATATTTTGTTAAAATATCAGATCAAACAAGACTAATTTATATATAAAATGCAGCATGTTCTATACAACTTAATGTAATGTGAGAAGAACAGAGAACATGAACACAGCATAAAATGAGAAGTAAAAACTCAAAATAAATTTGGCTGAGCAATAATGACACAGAAAAAGAATCACTGCTTGAAAGAAAGATACACAAACTTCTTTACAAAGAATTCTAGACTTCTATAGCAACCATAAGGCAGAAAGTGTTCAATAATATAGTGCTTAGTAGCATAAACATGCATATAGCATGGAAACTCATCTATGCAGGGGATGAAATTGTCAAAGATGATCTTGAGAGATACCTACCTACATGAAAAGCACAGAATCAAATAGAGATCACTACATTTCTGACAGAAGCATTGTAGTATTTTATAGCAATTCATAGGTAAAAAATTGTTGGAGATTAGCATCCTACTGTTCAAGAGAGAAGAATCTGATGTCACACTTAGAACTGCTATTTGGAACTGGCCATGGAGTTCTAGACAGACAGTATTACACATAAACATTACGAAATGAATAGCTTTTGGAACAGTCAAGTACTCCTTCTGTGTCACTTTAGTAGTATTGAAATAGGACAGTCTGCAGTGGCAGTTTTCCAGAGCAGCAGTGGGAAAGCTATGTAATCCTCTGATGTTCCACATTCATTTCACAAGAGACAAAGGTTAGTAAGTCTATGCAGGAGCTTCATGGACACCCTCTCTCCCTTCCCAAAGCCCCTATTGGACTTGTATTTCCTATTGCCTGGGGCTAGCAAGGATTTGGGTCAGTACCTAGAAATAACCAGACGTGTTTAATTCATTCCACTGAACTGGTAGAGCTCAGCTTGGCTTAAGCCATTAGAAGGCATTGCTAAGTGCAGAAAAAAGCACATGTCCAAGAAAAGGCATCTGTGTGTTTGCAATGTTGAATAAATCTACCTAGAGCTGCCCCAAATCCCCATACCTTATATGTCAAAGCCTACAGCACTGGTAAAATAAACCACTGGGTGGTTTATTTATAAAGTTAATTCCTTAAGACACTTAAGCCAATTGAAGAGAAAGTACTCAAAAATCAATAATAATACAATGAAGACATACTTTTTCACTTTGTCTTATAGTCTCTTTCATGTTTTTTCTTCCCTTGTCTTTGCTTGGCCTGTTCTGCTCATATTATCTTACTTCCCTTCCCTCTACTTTTCCTTGTTTTATCTTCTTTTGCCCTTTAAGGTATTCCTCTAGGAACTCTTATCTTAATTCAAATCCCCTTGCGGCCACTTTTATGTTTATTCTCTTAGACTCATTTTTTAATTTTTTTTTTTCATGTCCATTAACAAATTCTTTTAATATTATTGCATCGATTGGTCTTTTTTACCCTTGTAATTTTGGAAGAACTCTTCAAACAAAATTAGAATTGTCAAACCAGATCAAAACCGGTGGTAGTACAGCCAAAACTGGCTCCTTAAGAATTGATTCAGTCAGGGCAATACCGCAGACCTCCCTTGAAATTCATCTCCATTCCATATGTAATCTTCTCCTAAACCACTTCTGTGATACTATAAGGAAAAAGATACTCCAAAGGAAAAGAATTTGAAGAGAATAAAAAGTTTTGTGGACTTAATTAAAAAATTTAAAAGTAAGTGGAATATATACAAATACCACAACGCCATAATGATACAAAGATCAAAGTAATTCTATAGACAGTTACCAAATTTAAAACACGAAATACCCAATCCTACTGTCTTTAAAAACAAATGCAGAATGTTCCTTGACTTCACCGGTGTGGCAGCAAGTCCTCTAATTGATGTTCTCCTTCTTGTATGTGGAATATCAGGGCCTCGGATGTAACAGGAGGCCTTAATTGCCCTGACCAGCCTTACCTGGGGCTTCTACCCACACTCTGTTCTGCAGTCCAGGAGTTCCATTTCAGCTCAGGCATGTCTGAACTGTGTTGTGTGTAGGGCTGTGCACAGTCCTATCTTCTCTTATGCTGAACTTCTGCCTGAGCCTCCTGGAGGACCCCAGAAGTCCACAGTCTTACCTCCAGTCCTGCCTGCTGCTGTTTCTGATTGAACTTCCTAGATGGATCCTCGATCCAGCTGGTTATTTCACCTTGTGTGATGGCCAAGAGACAGCTAATGGAACAAGCTGTCGACAATCTGCCCTGTTTAGGCACTGTGGGACTGTGAGTGAGGCCCCTGCCCCTGCCATTATGGTGGTTACCCTGGTTTGTCTTCCCTTATGGAGCTGCCCCATTCTTGCTGCTCCTTGATAAAAAAAATTATTGCAGACATTTTCCAAAAACAGTTGTCCCCTTTTGTTACATGTGTTATATGACTCCTAGGACCCATTCTAAAAAGAAATCCAAAAAAGTGTGTTTTTTCCTATTTTGTTTATTAAACATAAATATCTACTCTTCGGGATGCAACAAGGAGAAGTTCTAAAACTGGATTTTTTTTTTAATTAGGAAACTTAGTTCTGTATAATATTGTCTCTTATTGTCTGTATCTTATAGGGTTTTGAAATCAATTTCTCTATAGAATGGTGAGGATCAGTTCTAACTGAATAATTTTCCTTGAGAAATGAAAAAAAATTCACTTGTTCTGTAATGCCACCTGCTGCATGGAGTTAGGAAACCTGACTGTCAGGCAAGACCTCAATCTGAAATGGGAAAGGGTAAGTTACCAAAGTGGTCAGGGTAAGAAAGGCAGAAACAAAGCAAGGATACAGAGCTTAGATATCAGAATTGATACAAGTCACAAACAGTTTAATAGAAAATTTTTAATGGAAAGAAGTGAAATCACAAAGGAGTCAGGAGAAAAGGTGGTAACAAAGAGATACAGACATTCTCACAGAAGGAACAGAGAGGAAAATGACAACAGCTTGGTGAGATCAAAGACAAACCCACTCCAATGAGAAATAAAGTCTGATATCCCTCCTATGGATCGATGACTTCAGGTACAGCAGAGACCCAGCAAATGACTTCAATTGGTGTTATGAGCATATTCATACTTAATCAGAGAGCAAGCAGGTCCCAGCCCTCTTCTGTTTATTACCAATGAGTAAAATAAACCCATGACACTAAAGGTCCACACACATGATAAAAGAGACACAATTAGAAGTTGACCCAAAGCCCTGAGGGTTACAGGAGATGCTTTGAGAAACTTGTGACCTTGACTGAAGGTATTCACATGCACAGTTAGTTCAGTTTCTAGCTTAGAAATTCCTTAGATATTCCTCTGTTTAAAAGCCAGCTTTGCTGGCTTCTCAATTAAAATTAGAAATTGTCTCCAAGATATATTTTAGCCTTCAGGAGATATCACAATGGTGAAAATTATGATAACCTGTGTTCCACCACTCACAGAAAATGATGGTGTTCTGTGATCTACCTGTGCATTTAAACAATAGTAGATATGTACAAGAAAGTATTAGAGTTTGACCACTATCTCATTTTCCTTGTTTCAAAAAAGTGTTGAAGTTTCAAATAAGACACTGCACCACTTTGCCTATTAGTGCAGTGCCTATCCCTGCCTTGCACAACATCATTGAACTTCATATATGATTGTCTTGTTTGACACAAAAATTGCAAGGGAGGGGTAAATATCCTCCCCCCTCCTTGGAATGAGTGTGATAGATGCATTAAAAAAGACCCTAAACAGTAGAAATTATTAAAATGGAAAAGGAAAAGAAGACATAGATAGGAAACACCTTTTGATACTATTAAAAAAACCAAAAACACCCTGGAAAACACGCAGGAAGAAAAACAGGAAAAAACCCAAGGAGAAATAATCAAATATCAGGTAAAGTTGATGAGTGCCTGGAAATAAGAGGAAGTAGAGATGAAAATACCCTACTAATCATTGTTAATTCACTACTGAAAAGATAAAACCTTATAACACTAAAATGAACAAACCAGATATTTTCTTACCTTTATAGATACGACCAAGTCCTCTATAATCCATTTGGTCTGAACAATTGAAAACAACCACATACTTTCCCAGGCATTTGCCCATGTCTTTAGTTGTCTCTGTTTTCCCTGTCCCTGCAGGTCCTGCTGGTGCACCACCCATACTCATGCCCAGGGCCTGTGCCAGAGTGATGTAGCACCTAAAGACAGAACAAAGAGACCTTTGAATCTTTTTCTTCTATTAATTACTTGAAGTCCATTAATGCCACCACAATAGTTGTATCATACAGAGCTGGGGAAGGGGGCAGAAATGGCTGTGCTTCCATGTGGTAAGTCCTCAGTTGCTGCCTTTGGGCACAGTGAAACTGAGTTACCAGGTACCAACTTCAATCCACCTGCAGAGAAGCATCCATCCAGCACAGTGACGACTGCAATAACCCAGGAAATCCACAGGCCAATTCTAAACACTGAAGACCAAAATACTGTAGTGTTGTGATTTATTCACAGTATCATACGCCCTCCTTCCATGACTCAGCCTCACCTCTGCAGCACCCAGACACACCAGATTTCTACCTTCTTCCCAATCCTCCTGCTTTCTCCCCAGAACACATAGGACGGGCTCTCTGATCTGGCAATAGGAATGCACAGAGGCTGGAAGCAGCTACTGCTCCTGACATTTCTCTACCAGCATGCCAAAACACAGCAGTGCTGCCAGCCACATGATGTCTTTGAGGGTAATGGAAAAGAGGGAAGATTGTAATGGGAGATGGAAAAGAAGAGGAGAAACCCATGAGCCGTAGGATGATCTTACACTTCAGCCTCCATCCTGGGTTGAGATCCTTAGGTTTAAGTCTCAGCCTCCAAAGATGGTGTGGAGGCTACTGAAGGGTTTAGGGAGACTGTTGTTCTAACTATTATGCTCCAAAAATACAGAAAACCCATTTTAACACTCTGAAACTCAATAGCTTTATGATACATGTGGGGAGATAAAAGGGGCACTGAAAGAAACCCAAATGATACCACCTAGTACCACTTCACATGAAGCAAGAGAGTACTCATTCTAATATAATAGCGGTAAGAATGCTTTAATCACCTTATTACTCAGTGTTCAGTTAACAGGTGGCCAGTTAATCCATAAAAAATACCAGTCCTAACAATTCTGCTACTGAAAATGAGGTAAGGACAAACTGTATACATAGTGCAAGCCCTATACAGAACTCCCATTTAATTTTTGGTATCTGCCATGACATGACTGTATCTCACATGATGTTTAGGAGCAATTAATTTCAGTGTGATTATCTTAATGCAATGTACTACCAACAGTGTGTATTTATCATGTACTTTGGGAATCACTCTGTCCATGAAATAATAGCCAAACAGCACTTGACTCCAAGTTATGGAAAGCAAAGATACCATTACCTGAAAATTTTCAGAAGTTTATATAACTCCATATAGAAATACTAAAAATACTACAATGGAAAAAGCCCATAAGGGCAAGAAAACCTGTTTTTATGAAACACTCCTTAAGGTACATACGTTTCCCATGCTAACACTAGAAAACATCTTTGCTTCAAGCACCGTTTCAACATATGACAGTATCCCTGCAGCTTTGTTTGGCTCTTCTAGGTTTGCCCAAAGACAGATAGTCCTATTCTTTTTTGTTATTATTATTCTCAAAAGGCTCATTTTCTTTAATCATGTCAGCCTGTTCTACTTTTAAATCTCATGTGACACAGCACCTTGTAGAATTCCTGATTTGGAAGAGACCCACAAGGATCTTTGAGTCCAATTCCTGGCTCTGCAAAGGACAAACCCAAAAATCACACCACGTGCCTGGGAGCATTGTCCAAACACCTTTTGAATTCTGGCAGGCTTGGTGTCGTGACACTTCCTTAGTTGCATTTTAATTCTGTGAATAAATTTTGAATGACAACATTTTCTTGATACTGGCTGTCCTGATAGGCAAAAATATTGTTAGTCTGTTAGTGCTGCCATATCCCCTAATCCATTGCATGTTTACTGCTTCAAACTGACTTCTAATCTAACATAGGAACATTAGGATGAATAACATAGAGTTTGGCAGATGTGTGTTACATACTAAAAGCCAGGTATCCAAGTACAGGGTTATGACTTTCTTAACAGCTCACTCAGAACAATTTTTGTTCAGAAATTGGCAAAAATCTGAATTTTCACTAGTAGATAAAATCTAGTAGCACAGAGAGTGCAAAGACAGTTCCAACATTAATTCAAGGCTTGGCTTTGAGCAACCTGATCTAGTGGAAAGTGTCCCAGGCCATGGCAAGCAGATTGGAACTAGATGATCTTTAATGTCTCTTCCAGTCCAAACCATTCTATGACTCCATAAATTACTGAATATGCACAGTTTTTTGACATTGTTATCCACACCTAAAAGAACATGCTCTGGCTTAGCAAACACCCCTGCCTCTTGCCTAGCTGAAGCATTAACCAACTACTTTAGGAGAATAGGCATCTAATGGAGTTTGAACTATGCTGCATAACTAACATTTCAGTAATCAAAAATTTTCCTTATGTTTGCCTTCAGAGGTTTTTCTGTGTTTGTAGTCCTATATTTCTCTATAGGCCTTGTTTAAAACCATACTGACACTAGTTATTCAATGCTATGTCCTGAGTTACTGCTTTTTCCTCCAGGGTGACTTAAAATGAATCACTTGCCATAATACCAAATTCTCATGCAACTACTACCTTAATGAAAGCAGCAATATATTGGGTTTTAGATCCACTCTGTCGAGGCTGGTGAAGTGTATGTAGTTCAAGTATATTTATCTTGAGCAAAAAGAAGTTTTTCAATGCCTATCACACCTCATGTAGCTCAAGCAAACACTCAAAGAGAAGTCAACCCGCTTTCGATAACTGAATATATGAGCACTGGCCTCTGCTGTTCTCCAGTGATATTGCAGCATTGCAGTGCAACGTAATTAATTCTGACACACATAAAAGTTAAGGGAATTAAGTCAAAGGAATGAAATCTTAGCTCCAATACTATGCATTCTTTTTATAACTACCTGTCAGTTAAGGGAGTTATTACAAGCCTGTCTGTACACCCCAGGTATTCATTGCAGTAGGTGAACTCTACATCAGTGATTTTGATAATGCATTTATCCAAGTCCTCAAGAAAATAAAATCGTGATTGTTTTTGCCATTCAAAATCAGATGGAGATTTAATGTTCATATGGACCTATAATGGAAAAGAAAAATCATTAATACAGAAATAAACTGTACAAAAATTAATCTTAAATTCCTTACAGAAAAAAAAAAAAGCCTACTTCATACAAATTCCTGACCTAAGAGAACGAGCACAGAATCTGTCAGGAGTCAAGATATAAGAATGACCTTTTCAAACCTGTCTATGACATGCTCTAAATCTCCTGACCACTTTGATTTTACTCTGTATTGTGCACAGAGAATATGAATTGTGTCTTACAGAGATCTTACAGAGATCTTGAAGAACAGTGATGGAAAACTTTCTAAAAACTGAAGTAACAATACTGGTACAGTGTATGGTATCTGTGCCATTACTCACAGAAACATTAAATTGTGGACAACATTTGAATTCATTGTATACATATGTATTCATTGTATACATGTCTATGTGCTTTATTTGGGGTTTATTTTTTAGTATGTACTTGTCACACACATATTTAAATTTGTGGTATATGAATAAACCTTGATTCATTATTTTTGACACTTGATCTCAAAATCACTAGCCTTTTACAGACTGTGTAATTGTAGTTATTGGCCTTGCAAACACAGTGTAATGTGAAGCTGAGGTTCTGAAATTTCAGCCACTTCCTTGTACTTCATCTCAGCCACAAAAGGATATGTTTAGCAGAGAATAGAATGTTTTGAGAGAGAAAGCTAATATTACTTTACCAATTAAGAACCCTTTGCCCAGTTTTGGACTTGCTCCTGACTTTTTATACGGGCCCTATAAATTTTAACTGGTTTTTTGTGATTTAATTTTATTGTAATATGACATCGAATTAACTTATAATGAAATGTCCAATTAAGAAGATAATGATGAAAATAAATTCAAAACTACAGGCTTATCTTAGGACCCAGCAGGTTTTTTCTAACTTTTAGTATTTTTATTCATTATATTCTATCTTTCTTTACATATGCACTTAATTTTTATCTTCCTAATATATGCATAAATTAAGCAATTCAGGATTGAATTATTGGGCTTTGCATCATGCAAGCTTTTTGAAAATTATTCTACTTCCATTTTATAATTATACTTTCATTTATTCAATATACTTATCTAAAGAATGCCTGATGTTACTCAGTTATTAAATAATCTAAAATATCTGTTCTGTTTATTTTTGCTACCCTTTTCAAATATATGGAGCCTCACTGCTTTTACCTTTGAATAACTATTACCTTAAATCAATATATAGGTTGGCCTGGAAATTACATGATTGATAGCAGTAGTAAATGGAATTTTTTTTATGCTGACATTTCAATCATATTATGCATTAAATCTTCAAGGTGAGAGAATAGTTCAATTTTAAAAGTTAAATTCTTTTGCTCACAGTGAATTTGTGCATGATGGGTATAAACAACCATTTAAAAAATGAAGTCTGACAACATATCTATATATAAAAAACCCAACATATCTATATATAATTCACTCTTATCTCTGCATGACATGTATATGAAATCAAACTAAATCTGATTTGCTCTACCACAGAACTAATGTCAGAGCTACTTGAAGGGAAGAGATTGCAAGATTTGTTCTACACTTTTTGATATGTGCAAAACCTTCTACAGGAAGTCCCTTAAAGGTTTTCCAAAACTTACCAAATCGTCAAAGATGTCTTTCTGGTGCACATGAATGGTGATTAAAGTTTCATATTTTGTACGCTCCATTCTTGTCAGATTGTGTGTTGTCATGTCAATCAAATCATTTAAAAGTTCCAAAAACTTCTGATTTGTTCTGTGCATTACCTTTTCCATATAGCAAGAACATCAATATTAATATAAACACCATTTGTTCTTCCAATGTTTAGAATAAAAAACAAATAAACATTTGGAAACATATGTGACCTCTGCATTCTGCATTCTTACCCAACAGAGCATAATAAGGTTATATCTAGGTGAGCAGGTCATATTATAAGATTTTATTCCAAGACATTGCTCCTTTTACTGTACATTACAGCTTCAGCTGACTGCAACCTGGCATATATTCAGAACCATCATTCTCTGGATTTGGGTATTATATATCAGCCCAAGCAGTATCTACCTTTTAGGGGGAACTGGAACCTGGAGATCTATCACATCCTCTAAGCAGAGGAGGGGGAAATGTAGTGTAATTTTACATGCCAATGCTAAAATAATAATTTATTTTGTGGTACCAGATAGGTTACAACATTCCACAAAATACAATACTGGCTTAGGTAAACAGCATCAGCCTCTGTCAGTGATGGTCCTGCTACACAATAAATTATAAAGCTCTGAGGTTTCAGAAAGAGCAGCTCTTTTATACTCCTGTTTCAAATCTGTGAGAGAACAATCACACTAGCTTTCTGTAAATATATGCACAGCCTAAAATTCACACTGTTTGCTGAGAAAAAAATGCTATGAGCATTGTTAAAATTAACAGAGAATTTAATTACCTCCCTCCCTGCCCCCCAAACACACACACACAATTCAGCCCCCATTCCCCAAAAAAACCAAAACAAAAGCTGTTTTCAAGTTAATGGAAAAGAATCTTGGCATCTAGTTAGTCTATGAACTGGAATGGTCTATACCTCTTTTAAAACCAGGTTTATACCCTTTTAAAACTTCATACAATGCAGAAAATGTAGTGCTACATGATCTCCATAGTCTAGAGTCCTTACTTTCCTTCAGTATCAAAGAACAGCATAGGACCATTGCCCTGCATTTACTTTTATGGTGGGATGGTGTTACTAGTTCTTTGTTCAATATCACTGTATATGTCTTGATTAATGTAATATGCTACTCTTTAATTCACACTTTCTCCTTCCCCTTTCAGAGATTCAGTGTTACACCTTGTTACACCTTCTCCACGTGTTTGGGATTAAACAAACACCTCCTCAAATGGTTGTTATTCTTTCCCCCTCCCTAAAATAAAGAGCTCATCCACTGAAGAATCTAATACATTTGGCTACAACAGGCCAATGCCCACAAAGCACAGTTATCTCTGCAAAGGTTGGGAGCTCTTATTTCTTTCCTAATTTGATTTTGGGAAAGTAAGACTCCCTATATTCTCAAACTGAGAAACTGTCCTGTCCCAAGCTGACTGCAGTAACAGAACAGCAGAGAAAAATCACAGGATTAGGAACAATTCTAAAGCACATGCTGGGGGATAATGAGGAGGTGTGACTTCTTAACACATTCTATATCATTCTGTTTTCCTGTTAGCTTATTTTTTATTCTGGTTAATTAACTAGTACTTTGCACTTTTTCTTACATGTTAATTTTAACTTTTCACAATATCCACTGTTACAAACAATGCTTTCAATAAATTCCCCAAAGATTCATTAAATACTACCTTTTTGTCAGTTTTGGTACTGTTCAGTGCCTTCTCTGCATCTCTGGTCCAGATCATTTGAATTCCCAGAAGTCCTATTTGTGCAGGAAACATTGCCTGAAAGTCATACAGCTTAAATTCTGAATCGTTAATGGCCATTGATGCCTGTCTAATGATGGTGTGGATTGTTTTCCTAATCCCATTCAGCAGCTGACCTAGCCAGAATTCCACATTGCCCTGAAATAAACAAGAAAGTACTTTTAGAGAATTAGTTTATGAATAATTCATAAGGAGCAAAAGCTCTACATGACATTTATCCCAGTCCTTCATACTCCCATTTCCCTCTTTGTTATTCTCGAATTTTTGAAAGATTCCTTTCCTCTTTCTGCTCCACTGCCCTTCTATACATACGTGATGGATTTGACACTTTGTAGCAGCACTGCTGAGAAAACAGGTAAAGCAATCGTTACAAAATGACACAAATGTCCTGTCCTTTCTAGTCTTTGCTCTTGATGTTCACATTGGAAGGTTTTCATTCAGCTAGTCAAATAATAGCATGATGTGATAGTGTTGATCTCTAAAACACAAATTTACTTTAAATCAAGTCATGAAAAACTTCAATATATATTTTCATTACCTGAGCTAAAACTGGTTCAATAATATTGACCTGTTCTCCTTCTTGAGATTCAAACAATAAAATCTGGTCGTAGTTTTTTTCATTAAATCCCACTCGGTTAACATTGTCAAACAAACTTAATAAATGTGCCTACAATAGAGTCAGAAAAAAAAAAAAACAAACTCCATAAACTGATCAGATATGGCATTCTTTCTTTGTCTTTAAATGCTGTATTATAAGATTTGGTAAATATTTCCGTACACGAAAGAAATTCTCTCAAATAAATAACAAAATTCTCCATTTAGTAATATTGACCATAAAAAACATATTGCTTTATTACTTGTACCTGAATAGTGTGGGAATCAGATGCTTGACCAAGGATTTCCAAAAGAGCAGGGTCAGATATGAAAAAAAATCTTGGAAATATTAACCGTTTTTTTTCCAAATACCCAGTCAGTGATTTCTGACAGACTTCCAGCTGTTCCAGCAAATGTGGTAATAGCTGTGCCAAAGTCTCATCTCCAACACAGCACTGCACAATGTTTGATGTTTCATGGGCTCTCTGCATAATTCTCTGCCATGATTTATCAATGTTCTGAAATCTTCTGGCTTCCTGAAGTACATGATAAATACATTAGCTTTTCTTCAAGTTTGTCATATTCTAAAAATCAAATAATTCCATGAGACAAAGTAAGAGTTTAATATTTCCCTTGTTGTTCAAGTATTCTTTGCAGGACTACTGTATGAATATTTATAGGCATGCTTATGAGGATCAGTCCTTATAATGACCAGAGTTCAAATTGCATGGGAAAGACTACACTGGGACAGCCCTGAAAATGTCTTCTACTTCCTGCTGGGCACCAAAATTGTCCACATAAAAGGATTCCAACACACACCAGAAAACTCAAACAGCAATCTTCCCAGAAATTACAGTCTTTCTAATAGCAATAGACAATGTCACCTGAGTTGTTAGTAGTAACACTTGACAAACAAACCCAGTATAAACTGTATGAAGCTGCCATGCTTGTAAGGTATAGTAGGTGAAGGGAAACAACTGGGAGCTGAAGAATAAATATTTTTATACACTGGGTATATTGACATTAAAAACTCTTTATTCACCTACAACAAATGAAATGGTAATGTAATCATAAATTATCTGAGAGCTAGAATAGATCTCAAAAGATCATCCAAAGGAATTTGTCTGTCATAAGGCAGGGTCACACCCAAAAAATCTGTGTATCAGGTGTTTAATGATGTTTAATGATAGAGATTTAGAAGCCTTGCCAGGCAATCTTTGCTACTGGTGACTCTGTTTTAATATCTAACATTAATCACATATAGAGAACACATTTTTTGCTTCCTATTGAGAGCAACCCTTATATTTTAAAAAAACTTATCACATCTTCTCTTCAGTTTTTCCTCTTCTTCAAACCAAACAAGCCTAGTTTGTTGAATCTTTTCTTGTGCATCATCCTTCCTGGGTAGTTCCTCATTCTTACCACCCTGTTCTATGCTGTCTCAAATTTGTCTCTCTTTGGCCAAAACTAGGTACAATATTCTAGTTATCAGTTATTGCTGTTTATGCATTCCACTCTTCCGCCTTTATTTTACATACCAGCAAGCTAAAACTCATTTTCTAGAAGTACTATCAGAGACAATGTCAAAAGTGTATCAAGATATACTGGCAACTAGAGTTTTTCCTCTATCCATAAAGCTTCTCATTCACCCTAAAAATAAATTAGCTTTGTTTGACATGTTCTATTCCTAACAAATCCACACTGACTGTTACTCATCTCCTTGTTAACTTCCAGGTGCTAACAGTTACTTATTGCAGTATTCATCAGGAAACTGGGATTAAGCCCACCTATCTATCCTTACTCCTCCACCAAGCTGTTCCTTCTCCTACTTCTTTAAAGACAGTCACCACATTTGCTTTTTTCCAGAATATTGGTTCATGTATCTATCATCCTTGGAAGGAGTAGCTTTCAAATGAGTAGTTATCAAATGGCTCAGCTGCACGGCAGCACTTGTTCATCTGCAAAAACTGCTCATTGATCTCTGATAAGCATTAGCAACATAACTATATCTGCTGAACTACTGAAGTACTGTTATCTTAAACAACATTTTAAAAAGCTCTATTTATCTCACAAAAATTTATGTTAATTTGGGAAATTGTAACCCTTGAATTATATGTGGCCTAAAATAAATTAGTATCTAGTGATTTCCCAAAATCATGGTTCTGTTAAGTTACAAAACTTAATTGATCCAGTTGATTGAACTTTGGTGTCTTAAAATATATAAAAGCCCCTCATTAGGAGACTTAACAAAAATGATGATTTCTTCTTCTATTTCTCTTCTGCAGGAAGTCAGATCATTCCTTAACTCTCTTGCAGCTGCTATCACGGAAGGTCATAATTGCCTCTTGAAGAGGTTGAAACAGTTCACACGGATTAGCACACGCAGCTCCCAAGCCTTGTAGCGTCTCTCTGTGGGACTTCACTAAACTGAGTCCTAGCGAGTACAGAGTTCATACAGTAAATCTGTCCTTTTGTTATTACATAACTTTCAGCCAATAAATATGTGCACACAGAGACATATGGCAAAAGTGATACATCCATTTTGTGCCCTTAAGTAGTTCTGAACCCTGTACTATCATATGATTCACTAATACTGCAAGCTGACAGGAACATTTGAGCTTGAATTACAAACAATCCTGTTTCTGTAGGTTTGACCAAGTTCTAAGCAGTAAAACCAGACAGATCCCAGTTTGGCAAAGCTTCTTCTGAACTGCCTACACAGCTCACAAAGCTTATATGCATTATATGTACTGGCAAGTAAACTCTGTCATGTGGCAATCCCTTGGTACAACATATTGTTGTCATAAATCAGTATACCTGAGGTAGTTGTTTTGCAATGTCTCCACCAACAAACACAGCTTCAAGGTAAATCCAGAGGTTTTGTACAGTAAGCCAGTTTTCAATTATCTCTGCAGTATTGGTCAACTTCTGAACCCACTGTTGTATAGTGGACTTAAACGGTGCATTATACCTGTATGAACATGAGTTAAAGGGTAAAAAATAACATAAAATTATAATCGTTTACTTTGGGGGTTTATTAGATTTACACAGTATGTGCATTTATTAAATTTTGTACCTGTTGCTCATGAGCGACCCCAGTATCATGAGGCTGTCTTCCACCAAAGCTATTTTCTCTGATATATCTGACCCTTTCAGAAGGAGTTCTCCTCGAGTTTTGAACTGGCCAAAAGTGAAAGCATGGGTACTCCATTCACTGATGACATGTTTCAATTTTGCTTCAATATCCTTTTCTTTAACAGCACTGATGCAGATATCCTGTGTAAAATTAAAATAGTAAATTACATTCCTGTAAGACTAATACAAAGCACAGCTATAAAGACTATTAAAATTTATTGTCTAGATCCAGATTTCAGTGTAAATTCTTGTTAATGAAAATATACATCAAAACACCTCAAAGCTATTAAACTACAAGCATTTTATGGGCTATACTCCATCTTCACTAGTACTGACACCTTGCACACACAAAATTCACTGAGTCAATAAATCTGCAGGCAGAATTTTCCTCTGTATGTGTTAAAATTTGAAATCAAATAAACCAACTGAGGGATTTAAGGAAAATACACATTACCAATCCAAACCAATAAATAGTCCAAGAATAGAATGTAGATGGACAACGTGACTGTCTACTACTTCTTGAAGACACTGAGGACAGGACTGTCATAAAACTGGTTATTGCATCAAAGAGAAAAGGACCAACTACTCAGACTGGACTCCAAATACAGGTTCAGGAGTATATTTTATTCTATCACAGGGTTTAAAGTGTTTCCTGAAGTGTAAAGCTGGAACTCTGAACTTTTCACAATTCTTGTCTGGAAACTGGTTTAATTTCATGTTTTTGTCTTAAACATGTTCCTTTGTAGATCAAGACAAAACAGGTCACTACTCTGGAGGGACCACAGATATAGCTAAGTGACAACAGAACTGAAGTTAGAAAATGTTGGGGCTTCACTTCTTTATTTTTTAGCTATACTTTGTTCTGGTAAAAGGTAACAAGCATGATGCTAATGGACTTGCCAGGTAACTACTGTCCCTAAAATGGAGGAGACAAGAGCTTTGTAGTTTGTGCACACTACATAAGCCTTCTCATCTCTCTGTGCTCTTGTGAAGAGTCACTTTTGAAATATGAAAGAACCTCATTCTCCTTTAATCCTATATCCTCCACTTCTCCTGTGTTCCAAGGATTTTCAGCACTTAACGGGATCAGTCTTACATCAACTATTTTTTTCTCTCTGATAAGACATTTAAAGGGAAAAAAAAAAATATAAGCAGGCAGATCCTAAATCTGAAGCATGACAAAATCACACTATCCTTAAAACAATAGAAGTCCTTCTGTGGAAGGATTAGTGTAATACTGTCTACCCATTTAATCCTTCTCCACAATAAAAAGGAAATAAATTAACCATCAGTGCTACTACCAACTACAAGGTTCCATTTTTTTCAAAGGAATTCTTCAACTAAAACAATTTTTTTTAATGTTACAAAGCTGAGTAGAACAGGATTTCAAAAGCACCCACCCCCAGATCACAAGTTATTAATTTAAAAAAAACCCACCAAACAAACAAAAAAAAACACCAGAAGAGTACATGTACCTCAATATCTTCTTTATATTGTAATAACGGGGCATCCATTATGTTTTTCAAAGAGAAACTTTCAGAGTCAACATCAAAGTGATGTCCAGTTATTTGTGCAATTTTTTCCCAGTGTCGTGACAACATTGCCTAGAAAAGTCCATAGGGATGGCCTTTTAAAAGTTGTATTATTTTTAGAACTACAATGATCACATACTTTCCCACTGCATCTATTCAGCAAACAAAAGAGTTTTGATTTCCATTCCATTGAAAGCATTAATAGTTTCTGTAATCACATTATTAAGTCTTTTGTATTACTTTTATGTAACTAAGCCTAACTAGATTTTTGCCATAAATATAGCTGCCTTTATCTATAAAAAGAATTAGGAAAGCATCTTATAGTCATATATGATAGCCTTCAGTAGAGTTTTTCAAGTAAATCTTATCTCCAAATTATTATTATGCTGAACATACTTTGTTTGTCATCATTTCAAGCAAAGGACAGCTCTCTGTGAAGTCATCAATTTTTTTTTTTAGGTCTTGAAAAGCTCGCCATTCCTTCAATGCTTTTGGTAACTTTCGGATTCTTTAAAAAGCACAAAAAGAAAGAAGAAATATTTTATTCTTAAAAAGTAAAATCTACCATTTCATAGTACAATATATTGTCATTTTTCAACCAGTGGAACAGTAGATAGTAAATAAAAATCCAGTTGCAAGCTGGCATTATATATAGCTGATTGCTTGTGGCTGCAGGCATGAAACACTGCTAAAGACAGTACAGATCATACCAGAATGGTTTGGTTTCTATTTCAGTTTGAACAATAGGAAGTTTATTTGATGTGCAACCTGTGTTTGAACTTAAGTTATTGCAGTGTCATTGTTTTATTAAAAAACTGAAAATGCACCTGATTTTGTCAAAAGGTAAAGGGATTAAACAAAATATATTTTTCAAGCAAAATAAAGTACATCCCAAACCAAAAGTAAAAAAGCTTGCAAACAGAAAAATATTTCTGTTTCAATCAAACAAGTCCTATTTTACATCTAGTTTGTAAGAAAGATAATTAAAGAAAATCTTTATGTGCAATTAAGAAGAAACTGAAAATTAAGAACCTCTTGTACTGTGAATTGTCACAGCTCCTGTTGCTTTTAATGAGTCATGCCAATTTTCATCTGCCAAAGCTATGGACCAAAGACTGACAGCAGTTCTTTTACAGTTCAACTGCACAAACTAAAAGCTGCATAAAACCAACTCATAATGAAAAAATCCTTCAAAGAAATTCCCCATTTTTCACAGTTCAAAATCAGACAGATCTGTCACACAATGCTGGAGCATATGCAAATTCTTCACTGCTTGCTTAGTAGGAGGAATATGAATACATGCATACTGTCATGGCACTACAATAATTGCTATGGTTTTTCATCCTGAATCCAACAATAGATAGTATTAACAGGCTAGAGAAAAGCAATGCAGAATGGGAAATTATACTCTGCCTTGTATCAATAAGGCTTTAAGAGGCAGTTCCTGGCTGCTTCTACCCTGAGGCACAGCAAGTAACATTCTAACAAACTTTGTCTTGGGATGGCTATTGGAAATGGGATCTCTTAGCGTCATAATGAAAATGGCATTTTTTTTAATACAAATAACTTTTTGCTTTGTCTTAGTCTCCGTAATATTTTCTAATAGCAAGTGCTATTACCTGTAGATTATGTTAGAAAACTATTCCATTGATCAGGTTTAAGTTTCCTTCTTAAATTCACTGGACATTCTTCTTACACTGTATTACAGTAAAATATAAAGGGAAACTTCCCTATAGCTCTTATTATAAACTTCTAGAATCCTCTCTACCACAGCATTTTCTCTAAATATTTCTCCTTTTTATTGCTTTCTAACAGGATTTATTTTCACCTACAGTTATTTTTTTGATTCTTCCTTTCATGATTCTAGGTTTTCTATTATATAAGCATTTTTTAAAGGAGTAGAAAAAACTACAGTAAAGAACTACGAGTATCTTTACAATTACGCTGAAATACTAATTGCATTTCCAGTATTCCTGCTTCTTTCATAGCACGACATATCATCCTAGCTATTTCTGTGTACTCCCTGTACACTGTTTAAATTTCTCCGGCTTTGAAGATAATAGCTTCATGCAATAATGCTAGCAAGCTGCTAAAGGAAGGATAGTACTGGGTTAGACTTTTATCACAAAAAAAGCATTTACTGTCTATTGGTAGTCACCTTGCTTCGAAACAGCTTGACAATTGAAAGAAAAAAAAAGTCTTACGTGAAGTACAAAGAGAAACACATAACTCAAAACTATCACCATGCAATGGTTTCCTTCCGAGTTCTGGAGAATTAAGCATAAAGTGAGTCATACCAACCTGTAAAATAAAGTTAACTATAGAACAAAATCACTAAGTAGATTCCAGAACTCTACTGAAATGAGACCAAGACTTACATTGTCCAAATGCAGAAGTATATTTGTTTCACATACATTAATTTCTAGCATTATTTTTTAAAAAAGGTTTTGGAGCTTTTTTCAAATTAGTAACTAGAAGGCAGTTCAGTCAGTTTTTCCAGAAAAAGAAGAAAATCTCCACCTTCCTCCTTCAGTGTACGCAGAAATGGACGCTGCTAAAATGATGGCACAATCAAAAAACCATATGACCAAAACCCCTGAGCATAAGTAACCTTTCCCATGTTTTTCAAAGATTTGGGATGAGATCTAAAACACAGATTTGATCTCCCAATCTCTTGAATAATACCAAAATGTGAGTGAAGTCTCTTTGAGGTCACAATGGAGAATCCATGTCTGGATCTGCAAGAGGTGCATCTTTACCAACAGAGCAGAAAAATTTCTCTTACTTCAGCAAAGCATGGTTTCAACTAGAAGTTATTTTGCATTTATTGTGGAAAACATTATTGCTCTCCAATGCCATAAATAAACCCTCAGAATTTAGAGTGGCTACCTACTCTTGAAAGAACAATTACAATTCAGACAAATGTGCAGAAGTAGACAGTAGCTTCAAAATTCCGACTAACATCATGGACTAACAAGCTGTAAACTGAAGCACTGATTATTATATGAAGATCAGCTATGAAAGTTGTTTATGCTTACAATCACCTTGCCACAGGTTTACGCACCTTATTTATTAAATAAGCTACAACCTACCATGTCAGTATACCCCAACAAGCCTAAAGTGACTCACAGACTGGCTGAGTAAGGTCACATTCTAGCTGCATATTGCACCACACTGCAGTTGTGCCCAACACATGAGCAAGTCTGAGCTTGAGATTTTTTTGCTCCTCAGAGCAATTTTCACGAGCTAATTAACACACAGAGCTGAGGAATAAAGATTGTATTCACTTCAACAAAAAAACAACTTACTTGTTTTGAAAATCCAGAAGTTCATTGTTAATTTTTTCAGTATTTAAATCATTCCAAAGCATTTCATTGTATCCGTTGATACTAGCAGTAACTGCATTATAAAGACTGTAAAGTTTCTGAAGTAATGAAAGTTCACGTCTAATTTTGTGTAGTTCAGGATACTCTGTTTCAAATTTTAAAATCAGAAATTTGTGTTAATTAGGTACAAATGTATTCATGAACAGAAAAATCCATGTATTTCTAAAATAGTACTTAATAAATGTATGAAATCTGACTTGCAGTTTTTTAGATGGTGTCTAGTAAGAAAAACTTTTCCAGTTACATTATGTAAAAATATCAGATTTTGAAGCACGGTAGTTGTTTGGATTGCTGCTTTTTAATAAATATTCTTCTATAACAGTAGACAGAATCTGATAAGTGAGATGATACACCTAGCTCTGTGAGGGAGACAATGTTGAAAAAGTAGATGAAATAGCAAAGGAACGCAACGTAGTTTTAGACAAAATCTAAACCACCTCCTATCTCAATTTACACTATTTACTAAAGAGGCAGAGGTTGGAGATGGGGATTTATTTCAAAATAAAAATCTAGAATATATTGGACAATAAAAGCATTTAAAATTGACATCTTTGATGGAATTCCTAGTTAAATATATTGTGATTATTTCATATGTCCTCAGACAGGAAAGTATGCTTAATTTAGTATGCACAAAATAAAGTGCTTATCATGCATTCTGCTCTAACTTCAGTTCACACCACAGTCTTCCAAAGGAACTGTGTCTGACTACGAGACATAAGGATATTACAGATCAGTTGCACAGCCTAAGGGAATTCATTCTGTAACTGGAGCAGGGACAATTTGAGTTCTTTGGCAACACGTTTCCTGAATTGGTACAGGGCAGAATACTGACAGGAGATATGTTCAGCTCTGAACAGAAAAAGCAAGAGAGCTAAGCATCCGGACCCTGAGATGCAATATCCACCTGATGTTTATGTATGTGCAGACAGAAAGCCAGTTTCACACAGCTGCTTTTCATAGGAAAGACAATATTAATTTACTGCAAGGAGTTTTTTCTACAATGAATCCAGCACTGAAATGCATTTAGCAGGAACCACATGAAAAATTTAATGTCTTAGGAAGAGTTATCCTTATCCCCTGAGAAACTACCTGTAATAGGAAGACCAAATAATTCTTCCCCAGCAGAGAGACATATGTACTTCCTCCATAGTTCATCAAATTTGGCTTGAAAGATTTGTAATCTGTCACTTGCTTCAGGGGGAGGAATATTCTCCTTGCTGGGGCCCCTGTAAAACCCAAAACAAATTCAGCACATGTATCGACCATATGGGTTTCAGAAAGCAGCACAATAGAACACAGAACACACTTACTGAATAGTATTTAATATTTTCTATAATTTTTTTCTAGAAATTTTTACAAAAGACACTAAAAGAGAAAATGCCACGTATATTCAGTGTACCATAATTACACACTGAGTAGTCCCTGAAGGACAGCCCAATTTATTTTCTAACAATAAAATTCATCTGGGTTATCATACTTATTACGAACAGCTAAAATAGTTCACAGATGTTTCACTTTTGTTATTTTCTGTCTATCCTGTAAAATACATTTTAATAATAATTTTAATCTATATTGTAAGAAGGGAAAGATAGCAGATATAGAATTTAGGAGGGAAAAGTCTGGTAGCTGCTACTGTAACCATGATTAAGTAATAAGAAGAATAAGAGAAAACATATTATTTTCCCTAATGAGCACATCTCAGCTGTAGGACTGGGTGCAGTCCCCAGATTTCACTTCAGGAACCACTTTTTGGGTACATCATAATCCTTTGGAATGAGTACTCTAAGTACGCCACCCTCTGTTGTGCCATGGTTATTTCCAGAAAGAAATTCAGGCAGATAGGGATCACAAAGCAGAGCAGGCTGGCTGCTTGGGAAGGGAAATGGAACAAGCAGATGAAAGCCGTAACACAGTCAGCAGATGCAGCCAAGGCCTGATCCCATAGTACCTCAGCAGGAAGCGCAGGGCAGGCCTGGGAATGGTAGTGAGGTTCGAATGATAGTCCAGATCTTTAAACAAGTCCACAATAATTACACAGCATGAAGATGAAGCAGGGAAGGTGAGTCAGTAAGCCAGGGTCAGGACCAGGTCTAGTGAAGGTAGCCAGGATAAGACACAGTCCAGTGGGTTCCAGGCTGTTCAGAGGTCAGCCTGAGAAGTGGGTCTGTGCACTAGGATCCATGTTCAGTTCAGAAAGGTCTGTGGCCAGGCACAGACACAGTTATGGCAGAGCTGGAGCTGTAGGTCATGGGCCAAGCAGTGAAGCCTCAATTCAAAAGCGGATCCCAGGGGGTTTCAGCCCTGCTGAGGTCTCCCAGCATGGGAGTCCTCTGTCACGAAAGGAAAAGGGAAGCTCTCTGAGGCACTAGCTCTTAGTTGACCCTGAGCCCAGGCCAACCTTAAGGGGTAGGGGGTGCTCTCAGGATCCCTACAACTAGTTTCAGCCACAGAGTATTTCCACTAATTCCTCTGGACAATGGTGAGAGCAGACTTGCAGGCAGCACTATGTATGCATGTATCCACATTACCAACTTAGTGCTCCAACAGGTTCCTCTGAGGTGCAAATTTCACCTTCTTTCTATAGCTGGAGTCTTAAGGCTTTTGCTCAAATGCACTGCTGGTGTGCCTGCAAGAACTTTCACTCCTGGTGAAGGGAAGGTTGAAGCCAAACACCTGATCACTTTTTGGACCACTAATGCAAAAGCACCTGCCCCAGGAGAAGAGTAGATACTCTCCAAGGCCATCCAGGAGTGTGTGCTCTGTGTGTGAACTGAATTCTGTCCATAACATCAAGGCAGCCTGCAGAGGCCATACATAAAGCTGCTTCACACTGCTCACAGGCTATTGGTGGGCAGTGAGTGCCCAGGGTCAGCTGCTGACATAAACCTCATTGCCAAAAAACACATACTGTGAATGTACTGTTCTAGAACCATAACCTATAACCACAGCAAGCCAAATCTTGTCTTTCCTTCTTTGTTGTTACTGTAGGAGTGTCCAATGAACCACAAATATTCCACAATTTAAATTTTCAAAAAAGCCAAAGTAAGTTTAAAAATAAGACTAAGACTCAGTAAATTAAGAAGCACCCTCAACTGGTATCTCTAGTCACATTGAAGGCACTACTTAAATACTTAATATTAAATATTTGCTGAAGTGCTTTCTTGAGTTTAGACTCCTGAAAAAAACTTTGAATTTGGATCTGGATTGCGAATTTGATTTAATTTTTTCCCAAGCCTATTAACTCTTATCGAATTTTACTGACTCCAGCATTGAAATTACAGTAATGAATCTGTGACAGTAAGACTGTGTACCTATCTTATATTAATCTGAAATTAGGCCTTTTTCCAGGTGTTATATATACAGTGAGGCTGTACTGTGTTTATTTTCTGAAGCCCTTTACATACACCACTTTCAAACAATCACTAATGAAGTATAATTGTATTGCACCCCAGGTCACCCACTTTTCATTATAGTCTTCATAAAATTCTGCAGTATCAATCTGGAATTTTTGAACACCTCTCAATAAATCTGTTTTCATGTCTGGCTGTACCTTCAGCAGCAAGTCTTCAACCTGTTGTGCCTGCGTGCAGACAAAGAGAAAAATCAGGCACAAAAGATGCAGGAAACAAAGCAAAAAAATTTCATTAGGAAAATAAGTTTGTTCTAGTATTTCAACATTAAGAGGGCTGACAATAATGATTTGAGAAATAACACGGCTACGATACCTGCGAGTTTAGGTTCTTCCAGGCATAGGCCAATCCATCAACTCTTTCTGTATTTCCATCTCGAAAGAGCAGATTGTGTTTATGAAGCACAGAATAAGATTCTTCTATAGGTCCAACTGTCATGTCAATTTTAATCTCATTCTCTCGGATTTTCTTTAGTGCTTCCATTGCTCCCCGTACATCATCAAGGTCATGGATAGGTCTACTTAACCTCTTGCTAACATTTTCAATGAATGAATAAATTTCATTCACATCCGTGGCAGACTTTTTATTCAAAGCTAATCCAAACGTTCTTTGTCTTGAGCGGCATTCCTGAATTAAAGCTACTTTCAATGACTCTGTTGCAATATCCACTGATTGCAATGCAAAGTGATCGGGCAGTTCTCTGATTTGCATTTCTAATTGCTAAGACAAACACAAGTGTTCAGCTTTTAATTTCACTAAAATGTAACTGAACAGTTCACTTTTATTAAAGATAAAACACTTACAGAAAAGTATCTGATTTGAGTTTGAAATTCAGCCATGGTTGGTTTAGTATCCATAAATTCTTTCACTTTTTCCTCTGGATCCTACATAAGAGAATTTTATTTTAATTACTATTTAGCATTGGTATTACAATAACCTACATGGTGCTCAGCTGCCTGATGTACTGTACAAATACAAATGTTCCACCTCTAAAAGAACTGAAGATATAGGCATTAATTATTACAAACATAAATTATTTTACTTGAACTGCTTTTCCTAACTCTCACTCTTTGTACAGTACACTTTAAAGAACTTGAAATCCATTTAACTCAAAAACTGACATGGATCAGGACATCCCTAATCCACACAAATATTACTACAAAATTTACAATGTAGCTGCTAAAACTTTGCTGGAAATACTTCCTTCCCAGTCTCCTTTCTGTCTGCAACCCCCCAAAAGCAGCTCACATCCTCTAACAGGTATTTAAATGGGAGCAATTGCACTCAGCCATCTGCATTCTTCCTGAACCAACATATTTAACTGCAGTTTCTAGCTACAGATAGCCTAGCCATTTGAAGAAATCACATTTTTGCAGGGAAGGATGGATCTAAGGGAGTAGAGAGCATTTAGCTTGTCGAAGGTTGTTTAAAGGCAATAGAGCACTGAGCATCCTTCCTTTTCATAAGGTAGGCTAGTTTCTGCAGAGCTGAGAACATCAGTGTCACCAGCTCAAGAAATGTGCTAGATTCTCAGTTCAGTGACAGACAAATGATCTTTACTCAGCTCAGTGACTTTCCTCTACAGTCTGCACTGTGAGATCCATGAGAATCTGCTTGCACTTCTCTGGCCAATAATGAGTTACCAATGGCAGTTCCCAATGGTCCCATAGAGATTATAAAGACAGGGGGAACAGTGTCAACTCATGAACAATTTTAACTTCAAGAAACAGATTAATTGATTATTTTAGAAGATTTTAGTAAAAAAGAAAAATCATGCTACTGTATCATCCAATCTGATTGTGTCTGGTCTGGGTGAAATGACATGCTATCAACATGTGGCTAGCTCAAACAATACCTCAAAAAATGGAGGTAATTAAGCATTAAGGTTTGGAACCTCAGAAGCTATGAAGAGGTGAAAATGCTCTATCTCAGCCTGGAGAAAAGAGTCAGCTGTGGGAACATGGTCACTTGTGAATTCATTTGGGAAGGGGAAGTTAAAAATAGTGAGCTGTTAGAAAGATAAGGTTATTATTGTTTTAATTGCTTGTTTCTTGGTCAGACTAAAGCACTTTTCATAGGTAAGACCAGTAGTTGTCCATCCACACAGAGCTGAATTTCACTAGTCAGAATGTATACAAGGTTTTATTCCACAAAGTATCTCCTGCCAAAATACTCCTTGGAGCTTTACCATTACATGACCGGACCCATTTCCTAACGAAGATAACTCCACCAGCTCAATTTCACTTTGGCTTTGGAATTCTTATTACTGANAGAAAGATAAGGTTATTATTGTTTCAATTGCTTGTTTCTTGGTCGGACTAAAGCACTTTTGATAGGTAAGTGCTAAGATTTCCTAGATTTACTTTATCTTTGTGTGTGTGTGTGTGTGTGTGTGTGTGTGTGAAGAAATAGAAAAGTATCTTTCAGCAATGGCTACTTGAGAAGAACTAATCAGTTTAATACTCAGGAATAGATTTGTAGTCTGCAATTTCTCAGAGATTCTGCTAAATTGTTCTTTTCTATAACATCTGCAGACAAGACGCTGTGAGAAAGATGCTAAGCATATGAAAGCATAAGCTTGTTTATGCTCCAGTGTTCTTTTTTAATCTTTCTTGCTTAGATGCTTTAATTGGTAATGATTTGCAAGTTCTGGTCAACACAAGAGCAGAAGAGGAATTATGGGTATATGGATTCTACCATGAAACCAATGCATCCTACTGAACACAAATTACTTAGACAACCAGTAACACTTTTTTTAATTTGTCTAGATTTCACAACATAAAAACATTAGATTAAATATATATTTAACCTTGTTCCAGATGCTTGAAAATTCAGAAAAGCTGTTCAGAAGATCCAATGCTTCAGTTTTAAGAGATAAAATAATAGTACTTAGTTGGATCACCACTTTGTTTACATCCTTGTGTTCAAGGATCTGCTTGTCTAAAGGTTTCAGTGCCACCGTCCTGGTGAGTTTGCTCTCATCACCTAGCTCTACAGCAGCATCTTGTTCAACCTGGCATAAATTAAAAGAGAAAAAAACGTATGTCCACTAGTTTGTTTGGGTTTTGGGTTTTTTAAATTATGGCATGCCCAATAATGAACTACTTCTAGGAACCAATAATAAAGTACTTCTAGGAACTGACAGAAAGTGCAGATATACCATCCACAGGGAGACTCCTTGTTCTTGGCTTGGATTTTTACAGAACTATAATTCTAGTGTTAATGCTGATTTCATAAAAAATTGTCATGCAGCACTTTATATTAGTCATCTCTGAATTACATCAGTCAAATATGTGCCTTATACAAGCACAATTGTGTTGTTTTCTCCTCCTGAACAACTCTTAGGTCTTCCTGCTTTCTTTAGTGTAGAATTACAATCTATACCCATTATTAGAAAGTCCTGGAGGCAGTGGAGGGTTGGCTGCTTGGAAATAAGTAAATAATTCTACTTGACAAAACTGAGTGCAGTCCACTCTCTTGTAGTTCTTCTTTTTTTGTTTTTGGGGGTTTTTTTTGTTTTGTTTTGGTTTGGTTTTGGTTTTTTTGGGTTTTTTTTTGTTGTTGTTGTTGCTGGGGGTTTTTTTGTTTGTTTTTTTTTGTTTGTTTGTTTTTTATTATTATTAGTAATAATATTATTAATATTATTATTATTATGTATTTGGAGGACTTGAATTTTTTTTCCATTGAAATGAGCTCATCCATTTTTCATCTCAGATAGACAAAATAGGACAATATTTTTACAAACATAATTCTTAGCACAGCTCTACATATGCACATATCGAATTTCCAGATGAGACAATTAAGGCCATATGATTACCATTACTGTGCATTTTTGTACTTCAACAAATTTCAGTTTCTATCTAGACCTCAGACATTCCCAAGGTTCTAGTGCTAATTTTGACACCAGATAAAATATTTATATAAAAATAATTACTGTAGCATTATAGGTACCATACGCAGGCTGAAAGTTTAACTGAAAATATAATTTTTGCCTGGGAAGACTGATAATTTATATTCAGCTGATAGTACCCATAGATAATGGTTTTATGCTATCATCATCATACTTGAACAGTATATTTTTTTTTACGCAACTTTTTGTTTTAATTTTAGAAACCACCAATCGTAAGGTTTATGAATTATTACTCTTATGTTTAATGACTTGGTATAGAGATTAAAAACCAGGAAGATCTGCCAGGTAACAAGTCAAGTATTGGTAAAGAATATAATCTTAAGAAATGTTAATCAAAATACCAAATTTTTTTAATAATCAAAATAAAATACTCACCTGTTGCTGTTTATGATGTAAGTAAGCAAATTTCCACAAGCGAATATCTTTGGCTACTGATAATATGGTATTTACTGCTTTGTTTACAGCACTCTGAAAAGACAAAACATTCCCCTTGAACACTAGGAGATATTATGACAAATGCTGAGTGGGGGAGGATCCTCCAAATAACACCAAAATTGAAAAACTATACCTCTACCTTTACAAGAAGTAGTCTAATAAGCATGAAGTAGGATCACTCAAAATACATTTTGTAAGGGGAAAAAGTACTCCATAAAGTTTTATCACAGTCCTTCCAAGTTTATGTGGTTCTCAAATAAGAACATAAGAGACTTTTACGAATAGTAATCATGAATCACTGGGGATCATAACTTATAGTACTATTGCCCCTTAAACTGGTTATAAACATAGTTATTTATTATTAACAATAGTTTTCACATTCACATCAGAATGCCTGGATACATTTGTCTGAATTTGTGATGTTACAGTCTATAATCTCTTCAGGCAGCTATATAAATTATTTTATAACTTCTTCTCTCTCTGGACTTTTAAAATCACACTCTGTGGTTGATTTCTTATGAACAGCATCATGAAGGCTGCACATGAAATCTGAGAAATAATTCAAATACTGATTTTGACAGTCCCCATGCTAAATGAAAAGCTCACAAATCAACACTATGAACACCTAATACTCTGTGAATAATTTCAGACATTACTGGATATCGCAAGTATATGTGTAAGAATTTTCCTGAATCAGTATAAGTTTAAAAGAGTTTTCAATTTTTTTCACAGTTTAGGGCTTCAGGCAGGTAATATTTTCCTTTACATTTTACTACTTCTGAATCATAGAATCAGCCAGGTTGGAAAGGACCTCTGAGATCACCAAGTCCAACCCTTGATCCACTACCACCACAGTTACTAGACCATAGAACTAAGTGGCACATCCAGTCTCATCTTAAAAACCTCCAGGGACAGAGAATACACCACCTCCCTGGGCAGCCCATTCCAGTGCCTGATTACCCTCTCTGTAAAGAATTTCTTCCTAATATCTAACCTAAACCTCCCCTGACAGAGCTTAAGACCTTGCCCTCTTGTCTTACTCCTTGTTGCCTGGGAGAAGAGACCAACCCCCACCTGGCTACAACCTCCTTTCAGGTAGTTGTAGAGAGTGATGAGGTCTCCCCTGAGCCTTCTCTTCTCCAGGCTAAACAACCCCAGCTCCCTCAGCCTCTCCTCAAAGGACTTGTGTCTGAGTCCCTTCACCAGCCCTGCTGCTCTTCTCTGGACCTGCTCCAGAGCCTCAATGTCCTTCCTGCGCTGAGGGGCCTGAACTGGACACAGCACTCCAGGTGTGGCCTCACCAGTGCTGAGTACAGGGGTAAAACGCTGACTTATGAATCACACTTTAAACTGATTTTATATTCTGAAAGAGTTAGAGGAGACCAGGAAATCAATCAGGTTGCATTGGTGGCATTCAATTTTATTTTTGCATTCATTTTGAAATGTTTGCCTCTAAGTAGAGGTTTGTAAAACTGTTGAGTTACTGAGCTTTTAGAAAAACAGTTCCTTCTAATGGTCTGCATAACAAACATGATCCCTTACTTTGTGTGCTTAGCATCCAGTGTTGTCATGAAGTGACTTTTTATCTTCCCCCCACCCCTTCCTTTAAGTTCTTATACCAGATCAAACTTGTACATATTCCTTTAAAACAATGCATTTATACATGTTTTATCACAAATGACTGAGATGTGCAACTATTTTGTTACCTGAATATCTTCAAGACTTGGTCTCAAGACAACATTTGGAAAAGCCAGTTGAATTTCAGCTTTGAACAAAGGAACCCTCTGTGTCTCTACAACCTTAGTCATCTGATACCTAGAGTCAATAACATGCAGTCGATGTCTTAAGGACTCTAAAGAAATCTTCATGCCTAAAAAAATATAATCTTTAAGTGAGGTTATTTTTTTTTTTTTACCACAATAAGTTTTGGGGGGAAAAAAATCTCAAAGTTTTGTTAAGAAAATTAAACATATCCGAAAAAGACAGACTCACATCTGACCAAAGAGTCAGTATTCTTCTGACAAAGCTGTCCCACCAGATTATAGTAAGCACAGGACAGGCATTCCTGGCAGCGTGTTTTCTGTTTGATGTCAAGATGTGTACAGGCATAGGAATCCTAACAAATGAAAAGGAAATTCTTAGGAAAACATTCATACTACCCAGCATATAAATGAAATATCAAGTATCTGACTAGGTTATAAAAGGTTACTTTTTACACTGTAGAGGTCTTACCTCCAGAGTTCTTCCAGCATCTGCCTTCAGCCTGTGCTTAAGATTATCTACAAGTTCATACACAGAGCATTCCACTTGCTGACTCTGTCTACAAAAACAATCTTACAGTCATTCACAGGAAATCAAATGTAAAGAACACCTTTTGTTAAATTCCAGGCACACATCCCCAGTCCCATTGCACTGTGAAGAATACTATGTGCAAGGAAATGCCCTTTTGATGCTTTTCAGTTTGTTCCTATCGCTTGGGCACACAGAGATTTTAAGATATTAAAATATGCAGACTAACAAGAAACCCATTTGTCAGACTCTGCCAGACTCTCTTATATCTGATTCAACTGGACTTCATAATAATTTTAAAAAAAAGCTTTTTCCAGCAATAGTTAATAAAACAGGCTTATCATGATGATGCAGTAAGATAATCTGTGAAATCAGAATTAGTAAAATAGAAAAAATGAGGATTAAGAAACAAGCAATTAACATGTGAATGAAATTTCAAAGCAATTAACTTGAGAATAAGATTTCAAGTCTTATCTACCTTGATTTTTCTTGTTACTGATTAGAATGCCATAAAAAGAAGTGCTAAACACTACAGATGCTATTTCACAACTGCTGTGTCCAAGATACTTTGGAGTTTCTCCCTTGTATTCTAAGAATATCACTTTGCACTAAACTAAAACTCTGTTATAATAACATTTTAAAAGAAAAGTCTGTATGCATAGAAAATTAATACATAAATAAACCTTCACAAAAATGGCCTTCAAATCTGTGCAATTAATAAACCTACTGAGACAGTCTGCAAGAAGTAGAGACAGCAAGCTTTTCTATCTGTTCCAGGAAAGAGATCGCATCTATAGGTTTATCTTCTGGCAAAATTATCAGAGTAGTGTTCGACATGTCCTCCAGAATTCTTTCAATTCTGCATTCCAGGGTATCAGCTGCTTCTTTGACTACATAGTCCAACTCCCTCAGGGTACTATAAACATTCTGAATAACTAAGCAAGGAAAACAAAATGAAAACAAATTATGCAAAACACAGACCTCAACTCCCCTTCCCACCCCCACCCCCCATCCCTCCAGGTATTACAATAAAATGAAGATTTAATGGCAAAGAAATATGCAATAAAGGCCTGAAACAGAAACATGATGGACTTGCTCTACTTCTGAATCTTTACATTATACCATTTTATAACAAATAGAACAATGTCCTTCAAACTATCTCTTCTTTTTGGTATTAACATCGTAGTGAAAAGGATCAAAAAAATTTAATGTAAAACTGAAAGACTATCAGTGTCCAAAATTATTTTGGTCCTCCTACATACACACACACAGCAAAATGTGATACTTTTAAAATCGTAATTAATTTATAAATTAAATTGCTAAAATTCCCCAACCAATAATGCAACCTTGTTAAACCAGTAGATTTCTTCTTTCATATGAACAGCCTAACTTACTTTGGAAAGAGATAAACTAAACGCTTTAATAGATGTGTTTATTAAGCCAAAGGTAGAAATGACTGTTTCTGACTAGACTGAAAAAATTCTTCCCTTTCCATACTTTCACTACAAAATAGAAAGAAATACATCACCTGACACTCTTTGTCTCTTTTATTACCATACAGCACAACATATATATTTCTACTGTATGTAGAAAGAAATCACTATGGCATCTAAGGCACAACAGTGTGACAATGGTGTCCAATTACTGATGCTTGAAGTGGAAAACCTCATTTATTACTATTGGGAAGTCAGTGATGGAGCTTGTCTTTTTTATTGACTAAAATGGACAAATAATCCAACAAATGCCCTAGATTTTTTTTATATATATAAATTAAGTTATCCTAAATTCATTTCTCTGCCTTGTCTCCTCAGTTTTAGTCTAGAAAGCAACTATGGGCCCCCATACTTCTAGGTGAAATTTCAAGCTCATGTACAGTAAGTTCTGCACACTGCTGGCAGTAGGAAGTTATTTTGTGTACACCGAACAAATGGCTAATTTGTAAGTGTCTAACATACATTTGGGCGTGTTAGACATTGTATATCTTCAAATATATATATGGTGCATATATTCAAGAAAAGAATTTCCTTTCAGATGCAGCAGTAGGAAACAGCTCAGATACTCTTGCTACATAACCTCTAACTTGTTAAAAAAAGGACCAGTTTCCACCAGGATAAATGGTGAAACAAAGGAAACAAAGAACCATTACAGCCTGAATTACAGCTATTCAAATACTTAACATATGGCAGAGAGTACCTAAATGAAAAATAATCAAAAAAAAAATAATATTGTAAAGAACTTCCTTTTGATGTGTTACTAAACTATGCAAGCCAAGGACAAAAATTCCTTTTAGAGCTACAAAACAATTTGCCATTGGGTTTTTGTGCTCTGGTCAGGTAAAGGTCAAGTAAAGCTTGAAGCTGGCCAACCCTGCCTTAAGCAGTGGTCAGAGCGCTGTGCACTAGTGCCACATGGCAGAGTCACAAATGAACAGCTGCACAAACCTGTGCCCACTTCACTTTCAGATTTAGACCATAAGTTTTCATCTTGCTGCTTTTCATTTTGAAGAAAAAAAGTGAAAGCCTGACATAAATCAACTTCAACTGAAAACTGACTTACAAGCATGAGTTACTGTTTTCTCACAAAACTGCAATATAAAAGTCTTGCTGATGGTTTTATATATGCCCATTTCAATGACACCTTTACAATAGTTAATCAATTTTGTGCTGTATTTGATAGTGATAAGGTTGTGTCTTACTGGATGTGTGGAAAAAGCTCAATGCCTAACAAAAAATGTTTTCTTAGAAAAAAATTAGGATTTGGGCAGAAATTTCCAACCTTGATTTCATACATGTCACTTCTGGGATGTTTGGCATAAGTTATAAAGATTTTTTTATAGAAAAGATAAGAGATATTATTAAAACACTCATGGCCATTCTCTTGTCTCACATTCTTGTAGCAGTTGGGCTAAAATTATCTACCTGAAGTGGTCAGTCCACAAATACATTTTTCCCAAAGAAACAAAACCAGAATGCAGGTACCTAACACTATCAACAATTCACTCCTTCTCCTGATACATACATTTATTTATGTTCAAAGAAGTCCACGACAGCTGTGTCAAGCCCGGAGTCAGGGCATCCTCAACTTGTCCTATAAATGGCTTCATCAGTGGTTTCAGCACAACAGGAATTCCATTCAGACGTTCTTTGTAACTGATCAACAGATTCTGGAGTCTGAAAGACATGATCGTCTTCATAATGTACTTTACTTATATATTTGAAACATACAGAAGCTTGGACACATTTTCTTTTAATAAGATTTGCTCTTTCTGATCCCATCTTAAAAACAAGAACTCTTCCCAGGTCTTCCTAGCTCTAGCTAAGCCTCTTTCTCCTTACCAACAGCAGAACCAGACTGGAGAAATAAGTATCTCCAGTAAAGTAACTGTGATCAACTTAGAGAATTTCTCTTCCAAGAAAAATTAACTATAACTAAAGAAAAAAAGAAAAAGAAAAAGAAAATTGAAAACATGGCATTTTTGTTTCTCTTTTTACTGCAAACATTTTCTGTACTTTTTTTTCCTGTTGGATGGAAAAAATTGGGGCTGTTGCTTTTTGGAGGTATGTAACATAGAGTTTGCCTTGCACATTAAAAATTTATGGTTAGTTTGTCCTTAAACACTCCATAGAAAATCAATGAAAAATGTCACATTGTAAAAGACTAAAAACTTCAACAATAGAAAAAGCAGGGGCGGGAGGGGGAATAAATTGAAGTGTTTATGAAACTCTTTGAACTTTGTCCCTTTTTGTCCAATTCTATTTAGAAATGCTCCTCACACAGCATTGCTTTTTAAAGACTGATCATCCTTGCTTAGAGAGTAAGTGAATTAATAATCAGGATCCCTGAGAATGAAAGAAAGACATTATTTAAAATCTAGAAAAGTGACTTTAGATATCCAACAGGAGACAGCACGTTTTAACTAAGGTGATGTATTACCTATATAAATAAATGTTTGGGTTGTGCTGTAATCAAGTGGAAAACTCCAGCTTGTGTTTGCAACAGAAAAAAAAAGAAGCTTTTGATGTTAACTAATATTTTGGACTGTAATTCCTATGTTACAGTGCACAGATGCCTTAGAAGTACCTAGGAGCTCCACTTCTGGAGCAGCTGCTGAAGTAACAAAACAAAAACATGTAGGCATTTCCTGGTAATGAGATAGGTATGTAAATAGCAACAACTGCATTTTAACAGTATTAATATGGAAATGCACAGAAAAGCAATTAAAATTCAATTAAATTCCATCAAAGAGAGAAATTACAATAAATCAAAAGCTACATATGCAACCGACTCAAAGACAGGGATTTGCAGATGAGAAACAAATCCAAAAAGTGTTTACTTACTCCATTTGATGTCTTTTAATCTGTTCTTCATCTGCACACAAGACAAGGACAACATCTGGAACTTCAAAATGCATTTTTTTCAGGTATTTTGTCTCACACAGTACTTCCAGGAACATTGGATCTAAGTTTACAAATAATTCCTTCACGTAGTAGTACAAGGGGACAAAAAGAAACAGAAAATAAGACTAGTTTGGTAGTTACATGTAGTGTGATTTAATTGGATCATATAAAAAGACATGTATGACTGAAGAAGATTTTTTAAATGGATACCCATGTTTCTACACAGATCCTCAACCTCCTCTACAAATATATGGGTTTCCCAAAGTATTAATCAACCTATATCTTGCACTGATTTCAATTCCTTGTGACTCGTGTGCCTTAACCTCTTGGCTCTCAAGACTTCCCAAGTTTAATTCTAGTTCTGCAGCTACATTCTGTGGAAGCTAATTTGCCTTTTCATCTCAGTTTCCTCAAGGGTAACTAGGGAGAAATATCGTGAAGGTTAATCTCTACGGTTTTGTGGGCACTAAATGTTATTAAGTTGCTAAATAAATTTGAAAACCAGGTTCTAATTTTCCACTATGGAATCATTAGCATAAAAAATGCTACATTTTTATCATAATTTCTGTGTATTACAGCAGAAAAAATAACCTGTGAAGTAAGAATGGTAAGATTTTCTGTCTCAGCAATCAGTTTTGAAAGCAAGTTAATGAATTTTGCAATATATCCAACACAATGATGTTGATCACCACCGAAAAGACCATGATCTAATAAAAAATTCCTTCCTTGACTAAAGTTTTGGTTAGCACACAAAATAAACCAGGAAATAATACCTAAAAAGATGTAGACAAGTCAATAGTAGATATGTATTTTCTGGCTACTGCCTCTTTTATACCTTGAATAAGGTAGAAGCCTTATGAAGAAGAGACATGATGAAACAAAAAGGAAAAAATATTCCAATATTCCAATTCAAGTTGTTCATTTTTTAACCCTATTAAGTTTATTTTAATGCCTTCTTGCCTATCTATGACACGATTAAGGTAGCATTTTTAATATTAAATCATGTAATAGTAATACAAAGAATAAATCATATTTACCTTAGTTTCTGGGTGCCTGGCCAGTAAGGAAGCACACAGAGCATTTCTAGCTTGGTCAGCAAATCTGCACCAAGCCCTATAATAAATAAGTTCGAATTCCAAAAGAACTGCAGCCATTTTATTGTAGCTCTTAACAACCTTTTTCATTTCCAGTGTCTGCAATTTAGGGGGAGGGGGGAAAAGCAAACACCACTTAAACAATTCAATGAGTCTAAGACAGAAGAAAGTCCCTCCATTAGGCTTTCCCTCTCGACCATTAGGAAAACAAAAAAAACAGAAACAGAAAACTTTAAATTATGTTATTTTAGAGACAAGGTAAGACACAGGAACATAGTAATATATTTAGGAATTCAATTACTACAAAGTATTCAACTGCTCTAACCAACATAAATCTTTCTATGATTTTTCCTCCCAGTCTTGCCCACTAGACAAACTCTGTTACCATGGCCTATACAAGATACTGATGGCCCATTCAGAAAGCTATACAAATTACATTCTTTCATGAAGTGTGACTAGTGTTTGAGGTCCTCTTAATTACAGAGCACATCAGACAGAAGGCCCTAAGCTTAGGTACACAGCCAACAGTGCCACTACCATGATTAACATGAGTCAAGTCCCAGAAGGGACAGAAACACTGGTCTAAGTCACCAGCTTAATGTCTCGAGGGAAACCACTGTCTTGAGCCACAGAATAATAATATTACAAAAAGGAGTTCAAAACCTGGAGCAAATGCTAACACCTATCCCTCCTGTTGGATGAACTTGGACAGAAGCTTCTAGAAAAGTGAGCGTAGGAGTATAAAAATTAATCACGTGTCTGTTAACAACATCCTTGAAAGCTTAGCATAAAGCCTCCTCTGCTAATTTCCAACCTTCAGAAGTGTAGTTTTCTTTTTAAGGAATGTCATTGGATGGTCAATTTTTCTGAGTAACTGCTGAGCCCACATAATCTTCCCTGTTACCTAAAACACAGAAGATAGGAAGTTATATTTTCATTAACTTAAAGCAGTCAAGAAGTAAAGTAATTTTTCTCTCTCATTTTTTTCATTCTTACTGGTGGTACATTACGTGGTATAGGTGGATTTTCCTTTTCCTTCTGGTAGAGTTCTTGAATAAACTCCAAGTCTTGGCTGTACTGCTGAAGGACAATTGTATACTTCTCATTAAGATCAATATTATTTTCTCCTATTTGTTCAAGTTTCATCAAAAGTACCAGCATCTGTTCAGTCTAAAAATGAAGATGGAGAATTTACTGCCAAGATGTCAACAGTTCAGAAGGCCATTCTTCATAAACTACTTTATTCATTTAGAATATGCTATGTAAATTTGTAAGTTGCTTTCTAAGAAACACACAAAAGTCCATCAAGAGAAGTTAGTGGATTTTACTTCTACATTTTGTCCCATATAGGATATACTTAACATAGTATGAACCAAGAAACTGCTACCACTACAGTATTTTTTTTCTCACTCTGAAATCCTCACTCCTTTTTTTCCGCAAACAGTTGCGGTAGAACACCTACATCTTTACTCACACTTCATTAACATCTCATATCATGATCAGGGCCTGAAACAATGAATAATATTGACATTAAGGAAACTGATGGCAGAAATTATTCCATTACTTCTGCCAGTCAAACAG